>JAGSMU010000035.1:6062500-6307500 GCA_029286865.1 Teinopalpus imperialis | reverse complement strand
ACGGGACCTCCTTGTTAATTTCGCCCGTGGTAATATGTATTCTGTTTAAGACAAATGGAACAACAAAAAACAAGATAAAACTCGTACAAAAAACGACACGTGTCGAGCTTGACAACGAAATTAACTTGGTTATTCCTTCCTATGTGTAATGTATTTTCGCTAAGTAACGTCTAATACTATTGAAAGTAGGCATTGAAACACATTCAATTGGAACCATTTTTTTTTTTGCAAGACAGCATTTTGCTCTTGCAGATATGGTTTGATTTTTATCATGTGGGCGAAATTTAGGAAGTATTCATAAAATTCCTCTGTCCTACCGAGCAACCGAGGAATTGGCATTAAGAGTACAGGCTCACAGAGTTGTCATTACCTCTCCGGAAGATCGATGCACAGCAAAACAAAGAGTAACAATTTAAAAAAAATGTTTTCGATGAATGAAAATGCTTACGGTTATTAAATCGGGGTCAATTAATTACTTAAATCCTGTTTCCTGCAGGGCGAGTGAGAATACACTGGTATTCCCGTACACCTTACACAAAATGTAGGAAAAAAAATGTTTTAGTGTAACTCGTTATAACTACGAGTTGCTATTGTCTAATTTATATAAAGCAGTGTTCCTCAGGCACGGTTGTTTCACGAACCTTCTCCCCTGCCCTGATACATTAGGAACGAGCAGGTTAGGTTAAGGGTTTCCCCATTTTAAGAGGTAAAATTACGGGCAATTTTGGTCGAAGGGCCTAGCTAAATGGAGAATATTCGTAATATATCGTGACCAAGCTATCATGGTATTGAAAAATTTAAGTAATTTGAAGTAACATGAGTTTAAATTATATTGTGGTAGATTTTAGTGAGTCTAAATTGAATTATATATTTGACATTGATTCTTATTAGTCGGAATAGGGAGTATTTACTATAATAATAAAATTTGTTGTAAAATCTAGAAAAAAATTAGGTCTTAACACTGTAATTGGATATAACAATGAACAAAATTTAAAAATATTATTTAATTTGACTATAACACATGGACGACATATAGACATTATGTTATCCTTATACATGAAATCATTGCCGTAAACGTATAATGTACCTTAGTAATATATTATCTGTTTATTACCAAATTATCGATCTGTGCACGATATGTAATATTGTTGTAAGCATTCGTGTAAACATGAAGCCACTTTGTTCCCTAGAAGGGGAGATGAGTGAGATGTATTACGTGAGCAATATGATAACACGAAGGTTCAGATGTGCTAAGAAGGGCACGAGAATCAGATAACATACACCCAATTACACAACAATAATACAATTTTTATGCGCAAATCTTATCCTCGGATACAGGGACCGTCATACAGCAGCCGGAACATTGACAATACGCAATGCGGTCATCAAATACTTTTATACATCTATAGTCAAATAAAAAAAATGCATTCACGGTACGCGAGCAAACCTAGATCCCTGGTGAATCAATTAAAAACCAAAATCATCAATTGCAATTATAAGCATTGATTTACAGCATGCTCGGCGGGTAAGGAAAATATCTATATATATATATATATAAATATATATATATATATATATATATATATATATATATATATATATATATATATATATATATCGATTATAGATATAAATCGATTTTTAAAAAAAAGTAAAAGCTTACGTGTAAAATGATCATAAAAATCGTCACCTATAATCAATCTAACTTTGACGGTAACCATAATCGTTGTTACCAATGTATACGATGCCGGCATCACTAATTCAGTTTACCTCAGTTATAATTTTTTTATACGTGTTATGGCTTTTGTATTCAAGAGATAATTTTGTTTTCCTAAAGAAATTATCTAACCTCGTACTTTTGAAAAGGAAATTACCTATTAAAACTGAAGTTGCCTCGCAATAGCTACTTAATATAAGTATTGTTTTGTGTGTAGGAAACGCAATTTCACGACGACATTATAAGATTTTAGAATGAACCCTTTGAAGCACCCTGTTGTAACGATTTCTAAATTGATATTACAGAAAGCATGATGATATTGCTTTCATTATGAAAATTCGCATCTTTTTTATTTTATTATTAATTTTTTTTTGCCACGCACAAGTACACAGTAGAATCAGCTGTCACCAGTTTTGTTTGTTGTTTTTTTTTAAAGAATAAGTGACAAACGATAAGCAGCACACCCGATGGTAAGTGATCACCGTCGCCCATGAACTTCCGTAACACCAGAAGAGTCACAGATGCGTTGCCGGCCTTTAAAACAGGTGTAGTCTCTTTTCTTGAAGGTCCCTAAGTCGTATCGGTTCGGAAACTGCGGCAGGAAATTTCGCATGAACCGCACAGTAGTGGATTGCCAACCATCGAGATGATGAGGATGATATTTTGAATTCTGTCGTGATGTACGATGTTTATACTTAGCGACTGGAATTAATTCAAAAACTCCTCAGAACACTCCCCACGTCAAATTCGGTAAGAAATGCAAAGAAATGCAACATCTCTTCGCAACGCCAGTGATTCAAGCTGATCAGAAAGTATCTTGTCATCAACGATTCGTGTCGCTCTCAGTTGAATGCGGTCAAATGGAAGAAGCTACCGTGTGAGGCGGAGGTGCGCGTTGTAACTTGTACACCTTTTGCATAAAAATATTTATCAACATGTACATATACAACACACAGACAGTAAAAAACATAAAGTTATACGTTAATAAATAAAACAATGTATAGGCACCGCCTATTTATATGGCAATCTTTACTGGGTGACTGAACTGAGAAAAAAGAAAGTAAAAAAAAGGAGTAAAGTGAGTGACGAAAGGATTAAAATTAAGGAAAAAATATCAAAACTAATCTCTAAGGTAACTCATGAACAGCCCTTCCTAATGATATTAAGCGAGCTCCTAATAAAAATAATTTTATATGCTGATTCGTGAGTATTACACAAGGAAAATCATCTGAATATGCTATTTTATTATTTGTATTATCTATTTTTATTCTATATCTCATGTCTATTTGTATATTGATATTTACCTATGTGATTAACAATGTTATTATTATATTTTTTCAATAAATTTTATTTATTTTTAGATATAATAAGTATGTTACATAGATTGTTAACGTCAAGGATTATTTTGTTATTGGTGACAACAGTTGATGTTTCTCCATCTAAAGGGTTGACTGGTACATAATCCCAAAAGGCATTAAGTCCACCCATTGTACCTTTTTTTTTTAATAAGATGTTTACAAATAATCCATCCAATCACTCTGGATATATACATACATATGGATAGATAAAAACAGCGAATAATATCGAAGGAATATCTAATTATAAACCATAAACCCCCGATCGCCCCCTGCTCCAGTTTAAGAAATGTACGAATCCATATTACACACAATATTTGTTCAAGGCTAAAGCATTAAGCGCGTCGGATCAAATATGTTAGCAGCCATGACCGGATCGGGATATGTGAAGAATATTTCAAGGGTTTCAGCGCAAAAGATTGAAGTTTAGGTAAGATTAGAATATGTAGAGTCGGTTTTTACGCTTTAGTAACTATTAAACTTAATAACGTCGTTCTAAAGTTCAATTTATTTAAATAATTATATATATATATGAATATATATATATATATATATATACATATATATTAAATTAATTTACTAAGTTTAATATCTAATAATTGTTACCATAAATTAATGTATGTGGGACGCACTATGATTTTTATGTATCAACGGATTTAAATGAATCAAACTTAGATCAAGCTTTTTTTTTCATTTTTATTTTATTAATAAAAACGTGAACTACTGTACATTATTAAAGCATAAATATTTAAATAAAAATCTCTAGAAATCACATCCAAATTGGTTCATAGTGTATCTAGTTTACCAGGTTGGCTTTACAACTTTGAAAATACCCCGTTATTTTTAGCTAACTATTCCAAACAACGTGAATTTCTGAGATGATAAGAATGTCAAATTCATGTATCCGAAGCGGAATGTTTACATCGTTTTTAGTGGGAACTAAAGATTTAATGTTTCTGGGTTTAGTACAATCGTTGCATAGACTCTTAGTTCATTCCATTTGCTATACAACTAATGTAACTGGTCCTACCATATCGAATCGAATTATACAAAACGCAGCAGTTATGCTTTTATTTCACACTGATATTCTGTGCGGGCATCGACCCGATCCAATCACGTTGCATAACTCTATCAGATAATATCTCAGTAGTATAATAATATTTCGCTAAATATATATATTATAAATATTAAGTATAATTAAAAGAAATATTATTGATACGAGGTGTATTTAATAAACCCATAATGGTACTGACAAATTTTAATTAGTAGCTTCTAACTATAAAAATTGAAGTAACATTATTAAAAATGGTGTAATGGTGAATAATTACAATTATAATCATTTTATTAAGCCCTAATTGAATAGGATATTTATGAATTTAACTTTGAACTTAAATTAGATAGTCTTTTCTTACTTCTTTCTATGAACTTTCGCCTTACTTTGTATGTAAGCGCCTTTATTATTAATGTTTGACTTCGCATCATTTTCTTAAACAATTCAATCCTTGAGACAATACATTTAGTATCATCACAAACTTTAACGGCGGTAAACAATAAAGACCAATTCAAATCAAATGTAACGTCTCTTTATTTGTCTATCAACCTGAAGCCTTATTAAATTAAACAGGCAAACCAATCCAATACATTGTTTAATATATTTGTAAAGTAGATAACAATACGAATGACATTCCAGTAATCATTCGATACTCGGCCGTTAGCTTATTTATATTTTTTGACTTGCCACCAAACCCTTAAAGGCATTTATTGTTTAAATCTACTTTAAATGCAATTTCTCGAATGCGACGGTGCCGATATGCATATTCAATCTTATTTATCCTACATCACGATGCACTGTTAAGCCAGACAACTTAATATTAAGCCAGATTTGCATTTTATAAAGGAAATAAGCCTTTATATATTTGCCACGGAATTTAAATAAGGAATAAATAAAATTACTATACGTTGTGTCATTTAATTTGGGAAGAAAAGTAATTTTAAATATGATATTTCAGTTAAATAAATATAAGAAAAATCTGGTCATTTCCGTCGGGTATTAGAATAATTCTCATGTACATTTGAGAACCGAATATACACCGTCATAATAAATAGGAGGTTGATATTTTTAATGACAGTTTTTAAAGAATTAATGTGTAATAGAATTTTATTTTCACTTTACTTGAACTTTGATATATATATGTAAAACCAACGTTTTTTTTAATAATATTTGAGGCGGCCTTTTAATTTTACAGTGATGTAGCTACACTGCAGAATAAATGGGTCAGCTCAACCGAGGTAGGACTATGCCCTCACCAGCGTAAAATAGCAGCATTATTCTGCTGTGCTTCGTCTTGTGACTGTAGGAATCCGGAGACCTTTATAACTGGTGACAAGGTATTCCATCTCAGTCCACATGGGTGACAACGCATCTGCATTATTATTTCTTGTTAAGCGTGAATGTAGATACCATGGACTGCAGTCAACATAGCATCTTGTGAACTGTGTGCTCATTTGCTATTATGAATGTAATAAAAAAAAATTAAAAAATTAATAGTTTTTATTACTTATTGCCTTAATTTGGATAATAATCATACGTAACTGTTATCATATGTTTGTATTCTTGGTTTTAATACGTATAATTTTGATAGGTAAACAAATAAATAAATAAATTTATCGTAAGGGGACATGGACACATTAGTAAAAAGTAGTAACGGGTATATATATATATATATATATATATATATATATATAGAAGATAGAACAACCTTAATAAACCAACCCGTATAATTGAGCACAGCAGATGCGTCTTAGAATCCAAATACTCTCATAAACTAATTCAAAATGTTGTTCATAGAATTCATTTCTTAAAAATATTGGGTGTCCGTTCTAAGAAATAGTTTTGTGGAAACTTTCAACTTCGCTCAACTTTTTATATGGGCTTCCTTAGCTATCAACCCTTAACAAGTTTTCTTAGCTTAAGTAGTACGGAAGTTCACGCGTGATTTGTAAACGTTTTTGACAAGTTTATCATATATTATATTTTGGACGATAAACACCGAGAAAAAATCGTTGTAAATTAGTAAATAAAATATTATAAGGTAATCAAGGCAACTGACCCTTGCTATTCCAGTATATATATATATATATGCTTACAGACTCTATTAAATTTTTCTGTTAATTAATATTTTTGATAACTATCAGTCTATCTTGCCTTTATTGGATCGCTCTAAACTTTTATTAAATTAGGTTTCTTGTTGCTGTTGTGAGGACTAGCCATGATAGGCTTCATCATCCTCTATTCGATGACACTTAATTTGATTTCCTTCTACAATAATTTTCCACTTGGTATGTTAATAAAATGGCGACTACCCTAACTCCAACCGAGCTTATTATGTCCCTAGTATATTACATCAGGGAGTGGAACCTTACCGTTTTGCATCAGACACAAATACACAGATAACCAAAAAATATGGAAATAAACAACATGAACATAAAAACGTAGATAAATCTGTTAATTTTACTACTCTTTTCCATTACTGAACTTAATATTAAGAGACTGCATATATTGCAAATTTTAAAAAGTAAAAATTCATCACGCATTTTCGTATGAATATTTCTTCCAAAAGTAACATATTTTACACGCAATATTAACTGTCACGTTCGCTGACGGTCGTATTCACGTATGTAACTCTTCTCGTTGTAAAATGTGCTTTCGCGGTAACGCGCCAAACGACATAACCATTTAAATTTTTTAACGTTTTTTATCTGTATCCTCAATACCTGTGCATTGGTACCCTAAATTTTATTTCAAAATAAGAATCTGTTGACATTGTTTTATGTTTACCTGTGGTATAGTTACGCTGCAATTTATAACTAGCCGTTGCATGAAAGGACCCGCTCGTATTGGTTAGGTACATGCCCCACAGACAACCAGCGCTATACTGCTGTATTTCGAATCCAGTCATCCATACACCGGAGACCGTGGTATCGAGGCATTGAATATCAGTCCTGCAAGGTAACCACGCATGTGTATCTTACTCAAGACTCAAGTTACACATGCATGGTTGCCTTGCAGTGCAACTTAGGATGGATGTTGGTGTTTATGGGCCGCATGTTGTCTAACCAACCTCAGTTAAACAAAAATATATAAATATAAACGTAATAAAAATTTGGAAATAAATGCTGTATAAAACAGTGGGAGTATATTTGGAGGGGGGCTGAGTTGGTCGTAGATTCCACGAGTAGATGTGATAATTATCACATCGCCTGTGTGATGATTTCCTGATTTCATTATAAAGAAAATAAAATCACCCTTTTTCAAGTCTGCTAGTAATTTATTAGTTATATATTTATTATTGAGTTTTTGTATGTCAGTAAGAGCGTCCAGATTCGTAGCTGAGTATTTGTCTACATTTGTACTTTGTACATATAAATTCCTTAGTGTAACATTTCGTATTCATGTTGACACGTAATACTAAGTGAAAAATTATAAAATATATTTCGCTACGTTTGCTATTTTTCAACTATTTATTTTATACCTCCTATATATTCATTTATAAGATAAATTATAATGACTAAGAAAAAAATAAACAAAATGAGCAGTCTATAGGAAATTATAATGAATCCTATAAATCATATACCGACTGAGTAAACAGAAGATATTCTGAATGCTAATCGTCGCGATCGATATAAACATACCTAATTTGGACCAAATTATTCAACTAATATCCTTTATACAACTATATAATATGATCATATGAAATTTTACTAGGTTACGAATAAATTACTTAACTGTGCAATATACCCTATCCAACTCGTTAACATTTTGTTATGTTTGTTCATTTCTTTGCATATATATATTTTTTATTACATTGAGAGTAAAGAACGAGCACGCAGTTCACCTGATGGTAAGTGATTCCTGCGCCCCATGACATCTACACACGGTGATCAGAAAATGAGCACACAGTTCACCTGATGGTAAGTGACTCCCGCGATCCATGACATCTACATTCATCCATGACAAGGAATCATAATGCAAATGCGTTATCACCCTTGATGACTTATATTGAATGCCTCGTCACATAAAGGTCTCCGGATCCATAAAGAAATTAAATATTAATATACCTTTTAATAGCTCTATCACTACTAGCGATTTTTATAAAGACCATTGTTAGGCATACGAGGTTCCTTGGTAAATAATTGCAACTGTTTTTCAGGTCCCAGTTTTCTCAATATGGCATGACATATCACGTGAGTGGCCCCGACGGTGCCGGATTTTCCAATCATTTTCATTTTATATTATTGGGATTGGCATTCACCTAATGTTACTGAAGACTGCGGCCCATGACATCTACATCAAGCATCAACATTGCTCATACGTAGTTACCCTTGAGGAGTGAGACGGAATGGTACGTTAGCCGTCTCAAGGTCTGCGGAATATACGTTGCTATTTCCCACTGGCATTCCGTGAGGTCTTAAACCTTCCCAGAATAGACGACCCATACATGTTAAACTTCCATTTACCGCTATAATATTATAGTGTATTCCCAACTTCAGTATGCTTGTTTTTTAAACAAAAAATAATTTGAATTACTACAAGTATAAGGTTTGAGCGTGTTATGTGTACATGTTTTTGGACCCGCTTTTCTTATAACTAACTACTGTCTAGATATAATTATTTACTTATACATTTATTGGACACTACATTCATGGGCCGTAAAGATTTTTTCGTTATTTCTCTAATTATAATTCATGCAAATGATATTACGATATTTAAAGAAATTATGCACATAAATATAATATTTCAAATACAATTCCTTCTTGTATATAAGGTAATCATTTATTATTTTTATTATGAAAAGAGAGGGCCGAACCTCGGCTCAGTCAGTTGTTTCTAAAAGATATATATTTTAGTGAGTAAGAGAAAGTTAAGTTAAGATTTGATCAGATTTGTGCACATCATCATAGATTTTCCATTTAATAAGATTTATAAAATATGTGCACGCTGAGAACATATTCAATACAATCGACCAAGTAGCGCAATTTTTCCGCTGAGTATCAGTGGTTAAAAACTAAACGATTGTCACGTCTAACAGTCCGGAGTGTACTGACGCGCTCCTACGGGAGTTACAGAGAGAAATTCGCACAAGTTTTTCGACTGCTCGGGGAAAGTATAAAAATGGTCTGTTGAAAAAAAAATTGAATATTAAATAATCAATTCATTAAACTATATCTCAAAAAAAAATTTACGTCAACTTTATATATCATTTCAATATATATATATATATATATATATATATATATATATATATATATATATTACTTTATATATATTTATATATACTTTTAAAACCTTATTTGATACATATTTATTGTACATTATAATTATTCCTTTAATTAAGCTTTGTCTACTTATGGCTTTGTTATGAGATGTGATAAACAATTTTTAAACTATATAATATTTAAATTATATATGAAATATTTAAAACCTACATAATAATTAATGTATTCCCAACTTGAGCATGGTCGCTTTTTAAACAAAAAAATATTTGAATTACTTCAAATATAAGTTTAATAATACGATTTTTAACATTTATATTTTAAATATTAGATAATCGATTTATTAATGTATATCTCAAATAAAAATAAAGTCAACTAAAAAGAATAAGTTGCCTCTAGCTTAGAATATATAACCTCAATTGTTTTTTCAAAAACTTATTTGAAACATATTTACTGTACATTTCTTTTGGCTTAAGTTATATCAATTGCAATCGACTATCCTAGAATTCTTTGTATTATATCCAAGCTGTGGTTGAAGAATTGTCAAATTAATTATTAAATTGTCATGAACTTTATTTTTTTTTATTCGTTACCGTCAGTGTAATATACTAGACTCTGAAAATACTACACTGACTTAACAATAACATTTATTAAATCGATATAAGATGCGTGGATAAATTATTTACTATATATACCTTGGTACTTTACTACGAGGAGCAGTGCTTAACGCTAATTTAGTTATTTAGCTTTTGTAACAGTACATGAATTTCTTTCTTGTTTTAAAGATAAAAGCAATGCGTCGTCCCTAATTGTTATGTTATTTCCTGTTGGTGAACATAACATCCGTGATTACAAAGTTTATTTATTAGATGCAATACAATTTTTTATTTTAAAAACATAACATTTTTTAAACATTATATAAAATCAAAATTACAAATTACAGTCATCGAAAAATAGCACAGTTACGTAAAAATTTACAAAAAAGAATAGGTAAATGTTTTTTATTTTTAAATTTTACACTTTTCTTGACATGATTGGTTTTATGAAACAGGCTAACGAACCGCAAAAAATATCGTGAAATTGTTAGAATTTTCTGCACATACGCCAAATGGAAGAATGTTTTCCGATATTGGTGTAACAAACAAGGCATACAAATGGAACGTATTTGCTGAACTTAGAATTTGATCGCGGAACTTTAATAGAATGCCTATGCTCTAGTAATTCCGTGGAATAAAAAATTTTAAAAAGTTGAATTACTTCATTGATATAACGCCTAGTTGTGAGAGTTTCCAATTTTAATAATTTTATGTATATTTGAAAACTATGTTTTTTGCACAAACTTGACTTCATATTATCTTTAAATATATTAAATTATCAATTACAACTGATTTATTTCATATATTTCTTCTACGCTTTCATATTAGATATTCATTATACTTAGGCAATACCATCGGAAAAAGGTTCACGTGTTAAATCATGCCTTGACAGGCCGGATAAACATCTTATACGGTAATATTCAGATACGATTCAGAATTTTCTTTAACATAAGACAAAGCCCGGAATTCTACGTTGCATGTTTACAAATATTTTCCTTTGCCGCAAAAAATGTGAAGATCCACGTCACCTTAAAGTGCTTTATATATAGACACGATTTATTCAAAGGAGACTCACCTAAAACATTAAGCTTGTTGGATCGGAATATTGGAAGAATATCTCAAGGGTTTCAGTGCAAAAGGATAAAGTTTAGGTAAGATTAGAATATGTAGGCCAACCGACCGGCCCAATATATACCTACATGTTTGTATATACACATTTCAGAAACTCTTGACTTCTTACTGAATCCTGGCGCTCATAAAATAACTTCAATTTATTATATAATATAAATTCAAAGGATTTTAAATAACTGACACAGTTATTAAACATATAGTTATTATAAATTTCGAACGTTCTTGAACATTTCTAATATTAAAATATAAAAACGATTAATTTTTCATAGTAAGAATAAAATGATGCTGAAGTCAAGGACCAAATCATCACAAAATACTAACGCGAAATGCACCATACGAAACACCTGTCCTGTGTTTCGTATGGTGAGTGTAGGGAATCGGAGTCTGTTTATAGGAAACCAGGGGAGCCATTCCATCTCAGTCATCAGATGGGACAACTAGACTACTGAAATTATATTAACCTCAAAATATATACACCCGTTAAGAGTTTATTTTACAAATCTATAAAGTTTTCATGGTAAAATAAGTGATAATTTTTTCATAAAACTAAGGTCAGTCGCTCGTTGCTTTTAATCTTTAATTTTTTATCTCTCTTCTAGTCTTTAAACATTCATAATATCCGATATAAGATTTTATATAAAAGACACGGTATAAGAATACCTGAACATTCCATTTTTGAAAAGTGCACTTTTATTTAAATAACAAAGAGCGCTGGATGCAAGAAAATGGTTGATCCTACGGAGTCGCGACGTTTTATTGAAAATGAGAAATAATATAGTTCGTAATTTCAAACTGCAGTTGTGGAGAAAAACTAACAGTTTCAAAGCTTTAGTTACGGATATTACTCTAAGCTAAAATAAATACAAGGCAACGAAAGATATGATATTTAATATAAAATATTTTAAATAAAGTTGTTTCTGTGTCGACAACTATTGAAATATGGTTATTCGATATCACAGGCTAGTAGTGAGAAACAGAATCAGTAGCATCCCTCACGTAATTCCGCAGTGGCACTGCACTGATAAAACCTACTTTACCTTGCTCAGCGTGATGAATATGGAGGAACGTTGAAGGAAGTGTCAGTATTACGAGCGGTTTTTTGGAAAGTTATGGTTTTTGTATCGTCGTATGGTGGTTGTACGTATATACGTAGATGCACATACGTTATCCCCTCCACCCTCGTACAAATTACTTACCATCAGGTTACTGTTTGTGTGCCCATTTTTCGACTCCAAAAGTAAAAAGCGCCCTCGCTTGGGACACTTCTCAAAAGCAAGGCTTCGTATGCGTTATATATGGAATTGCATTTATCAAAGATAGAAACATGTAAATCGAGAAGAAAACATTTAAATAGGTAAGTTTATTAAAATTATATTAATTTTTATTTATTTTTTAATCAAAATTTTATTGAAACATTGTTCTCTCATTTCTAAAGAAATCATATGTACAAACTGTGAATAAATAACAATAAACACGTACTTGGCGGTTAATGAAAAGATCGTGAAGAAACCTGCATGTGTAAGATCAGAAAAAAAAATCGGAGACATGTGCAAATCGCCAATCCGCTGTAGGGCCGCGTAGTAGACTGTTCTCTAACGCCCTCTACATAGAGGAGAGATATACCCAGCAGTGGAATATACATATATAAGTAGGCCGTTACTTTACTTTTTACATAACAATTGCATTTTATCTCACACCTGAGCCTTGATAGTAAATTTCGACACATTATACTGCACCACTCTACCTATGCTTAAACAATTTCGAACAATACTTAAAATATTCCTGTCATTGGTTTCTAAGCTATTCGAGAGTGGATTTATTAATAATTTTTAATCATGGAAGAGATCGATTTTATATGATACATATTTCGCAAATACAATTCAAAGAACTTTCCTATCTACACAGCTAGTATTGGGCTAGGGTGTATAACAACGTGGCTTGCACTAAACAAACGGTGCAGCTTATTTTTCACGCCCAGCTCTGGCGGTGTGAGAGTTGTTCGATGGAACATCGAGGGGTTTTCCTTGGTGCAAGTCCGACGTAACACATAAAGCATCCCCATCTATAAAAAAGGAAGCTAAGCGAAGGGAATTACTTACCATTATACGAGTATGTTTTGATTTATTACAAACATCGTCAATTCACATCATTGATTATGTATTACCAAGAAAATAATATCAAAGTTCAATGTATAATATAAAAGTTGTGTATATATATTACAATCTATATATCTTTACATTTTGTAATCACGCCATCGCTGCGCAATGACTAGGCTCACGCTTTTAATTTCACGGTACACGAGCAACCTGAGTTCCATTCCCGATTTCGCTATGAATGGAATTATTAATTATATTTTTGTTGCTAAATTTCCACGTCTTTTGAGTTATACTGGTATATAATACGAGAATCTATTACATGAGAAAACTCGCACATCTGAGAAAAAAGTAAAAGGAATATTTCGAATACATCACTAAAATAACCTCAAAATTAAAACATTAATTATTTCACCGTTCAATATTTATTATTTATATTTTATATAATGTAAGGAATGTCAAACGAGAACCCAGTTCACCTGGTGGCAAGTTACTAGCTTATTAAATATCATATTTAATTGATTTGACTTTACATAACTTATATAAGTTTGAAAATAAGTCTTCAAGTCGATTCATTCATCCATTGTTATATCAATTTAAACTTTTTAATTGTAACCAATTACATAGCATTTTGAGTAGATCTAATGATGATGTTAGATAGGTTTCCATTCCGTAGGAAAACGAAATGAACTCATTTGAATAAAGAACAACTCGGGAACTTATTATTTCCTCAAATAATAACTTCAACTGTAAATTGAAATTTCACAATTTCCAACTTCGCACGCTGGCACACCGGCAAATCAAAATTAAAAATAGAATAGAGTTTCACTTCACTCACTCGTCACTTTTAAGGATATGAAATACACAAATTCCCCATAAATATTTCAGTTCTTCGTGTGTGTATTTTCACATTTACAGACAAACTTGGTTGAAACTGTTTATGACTCACGTGGCAACTTTTCTGAGAGGTGTGATTTTGGACATCTAAAACATCTCATCTAAGGAAACTTGTTAAAAGTTCGAGACCAAGGAAACTAGTTGAATTGTGTCGATCAGATGGAACAATGGGGCAACTCGAAACTTTCCGCAAAACTATACAGGTCACAACGAGCGAGTATTCTATTCTATTATATATTACTTCTTATTTACTTTTTGGTAAGTGTGCATGTTACGATGTAGATCAAAGATGATTTCACAATAAGAGTACAACGTGTACGTTTTACTTGAACAGTAAAATCCATTGTCTTTTTATAATAATTTATAATATTTTAGTAATAAATTGGCACACAGTTCAACTGATGGTTAGTGATTACTGTGGGTCTTTACATCTATACATTTAATCGACAGCAAAGATCAAGATGCACATTCATTGTCCCCCTGAGTAATGAGATGTATGACTCGTTACATTTTGAATTATTGATTTGCTTGATCTATACATTCACTAACAAACACAGCGGTGTTATGCTGCTACGTCGCGGGTCCAGGATTCGATTCCCAGCCGAGGAATGATATGTATGTACATGTAAGTCTATCCCTGACACTGGCTCTATATCTCTCTCCGATCTTATTGCACATGTATTACATGAGATTAGGAAAGGGGACGACGGACGAACGCCTCTGTTTGTGCATGTGCAATGCTTACGTCACTATAAAATATTCTGCGTAGGTGTTGAGGTCATCTTGCAATAACCAGAAGATATTACCGTGGTCGAACCAATTGACCAGGTGAAAAGGATGGTCCTCTTCCCTGGTCAACTAAATTAATAGTTCCTAGTGACAGCTAATTTCAAGCTGCGTCGTGGTTCTATTAATTTAGTTTACCGTGATAAATTACCCCTACAGTTTATCTATGTCCATCTTCGATGAGGAGTCAACATTTTTTTCTATTATATTGAACAAACGAGCACACGGTTCACCTGATGGCAAGAGTTTCCTGCGGCCTATGACATCTACATTCATCCTTGAGAAGGAATCATAATTCAGTTGTCACCCTTCAGGCCTGAGATCGAATGCCTTGTCAATAAAGGTCTCCGGATCCCTACACTCACCAGACAAAACAGAGCAGCATTATACTGTTATTTCACTCTGATATTCATTCTGCAGCTAGAACAAACAACAGCGTAGCTCTTCCACTATTACAGTCACTGTTACTCAAAATTATATATTTTTATTTACGATATTATATGAGTTTATTATCTTCAAAGTTTATATATATTAAACACAGTAGCATTATGCTACTATTTCATGCTAATATTAGTTATAGATAAGTACCGTTGTTAATAGAAATGTAAGTAAAGTAACAGCCTACGAGTATATTTATATAGTATTATATTATTATTATATATATAATATCCTAATTACCAGATGATACTGATCAAAATATTAGTTAATGATTATTTTTACCATTTACAAGCAATTACTATTTCTAATATTATATCTCGTTACCAGTACAAATGTTTATGTGGGTATAAATTTAGACTACAGATACAGAGGAGGTATATGTCCAGAGACACCAAACTTCAGATAAGTTGGGTGTCTCTGGACATAAACCTCCTCAGTAGTGAGAGTGTTAGAGCATAGTGCAAACGCGGCCCCACTGCGTATTGGTGGATCAGATGTCATCAACATATTTTTTTGTGAAAATAAAAAGATATCTTTTATGACCCCTTCCTTATACTTTTATAGTGAAGCACCTCAATAACTTCACGAGAGGGTACTGTTATACCCTGTGAATGCTAGAAGGGCTGATCAAACTCTTAAGCTATCATATCAGCAGTCCTGAGAATTTGAGTCGAGCAGATACAGAAAAGACGATGAGTTGGATCGATCTCTTCAATAATCATATTAATTCTAAGTCTAAGTATGTACTAAGTTCCATTTCTAAATATGACGTTTTCTTTTAGCTTATAAAATCTTATTTTTTACGTACGTATTTTCAATGTCGGATGCTTCTCTTCAATGTTCGCTACTAAAACATAATAGTATCATTATACCGCAGCAAAGGTGTGAAAACAAGCGTGTCTGCTGATAGCAGGCTGTTTGAGCAAGGATGATATATGAAATATACAATATATATATAATATACTATATAATATAATATATAATATAATATATATAATATACAATATAATATATATAGATAATATATAATATATATGCTTCCACGTTTGTCGTTTTAGCACGCAATATGTTACTATTTTGTCGCTTGTTGATAAAAATGTATCTCTTCAAAATTCGTGCTTAGAAAATTATGGAAGTGAATATCGTGTTTAGCAGTCGTCGCTAACCCTCAGTGAACCGTGTATGTTCCTTTGTCACTAAATTATAAAAAAAACATGAAATAGTAAACCTTCTACCAGTTATTGAAGTTTCCGATTTCGTTCACTCATGATGTGAAACACATTTTCAGTATATACCCATAAGTTCTGTTACAAATGAAAATGCATTTTTTTTTAATGAAGTATTATAATATGGTAATTACATATTTATTAATCAGTCAGCAAAAAGTAAAAAAATATTCTATTCGAAATGGCCACCTTTGGCTTTTATAAAGGCCTTTAATCTGTTTGGCCTTCTATGGATTAATCTATGGATTTACGGACTGTTTCCACCGCAAATTTCACCACTACTTGCTCCAAAGATTTTTTAAGACACTCACTGTTGCCGTGTCATTTAGAGCAGGCCATGCACTCTAAAACTGACCATAATTTGAAGTCTAAAAGGTTGAGGTCTGGGCTAGATGAGGGCCAGTCTTCAGCTCTTATAAAGTCCGGAACGTTGGTTTCAAGCCAGGATTGGGAAGTTCGTGCCTTGTGACCAGGTGCACAGGTGACACAGGTGAGTCCTGCTGGAAAGTCCACGGTATATTTTAAAAAGTGTATTGCTGAGAAGTTTCACAACATGATCCAAGACTGTATCTTGATACACTTTTGAAATTTTCACTCCTTTTTCACAAAAATGTAGTTATGTGACTCCTTGATAAGACGCCCCACCAAACCATCACTGACGCAGGATGATGACCACGTTGTTCCCTTCCGACCACTTGAGCAGCTTCTTTAGAACTATGAGCTTACACTTTATCATTTTGCTTATTGTAGTGTGTTGTTAGTGTTCAATTTTTTTATCGGTAAAGAGGTATTTCTGTGCCTTTCACCTGCATATCTGTATCACGACAGAAGGCGTTTTGATCGATCCACTATCTTTAATTGTAAAGATTGATTTTAGGCATGTCCTGTGTATCGACGATAAGCACCGAGCTTTAGGTCTTGTTTTATAATACATGACAGAGTCCTAGTGGGAATCTTCATTTCTCGCTATAATTTACTGCTCACTAATGGGATTTCGACGATTTCTGGCTTTAACAGCATTAACAGCCTTTGTAGTTCTAAAAGCACGCGGCCGCCCCGATCTTTTCCGGTCTTCGACAGAGGAAGTGTTGCTGTATCTGTTGATAGTACGATATACGAACATACGGCTGATACAAAGCTTTTGAAGTGTCTGGAATATGACCGACAGCTGCATACCCATTTTGTGCAAGGCGATCACTGCAGTCCTATTTTCTTAAACACCCCATTGCAGATTGTAATTTGATAATGAACACGAAAAAATATGTGAAATGGCGAAAAATCGCAAGAAGTGTTTGATATAATAAACTTGTTCCAAATTCTAAATATTTAAAAAGTTGAAAAAAAGAAAAGTTTTTATGTGACAGTTATTATGGCCAGACTAGTTAGTGATCTACTCTTCGTGAAATACGTATTTCCTTGTCTTTCCTAGAGAGTAATTTAGAAATCCCGTTGCCGGAGTTGGATCGATTCAAATCACTTACACAATTTTATATTGTGCTATACAATGAAAGGGATGCTCTACACTGTTAGAACCGACGGAAAAAGCTTTGAACGTAATTTTACTTTGTATGAAAGTTAATTTTTTCAAATGTTACCATTTAAAAGTAATTTAACTTTCCTTATAAAGAGTAACAATTGAAAATAATTTAACTGATTATATAACATAATTTAACTTACTAACTTGCAGATGTATTATATTGAATTAATGTGAAGATGATGAAGATAGATAACTAAATATATTATGAACCTCTAAATAAATTCCTGAAGCATCAACCGATTATTTTATATCTATGTTCTGGGTTGGATGATATTATTGCAAAACTAGATTCATCGGTCATAGTATTCTTTTTGAATGTATTTAAATGGTTCTTTTTTAACGAAAATAAAATTTGTAATTGTGTAATTGTAAAACGATTAATGAACAAGCATGTTGTATTAATCTATAATTAGAAGATTGAACAAATTAATTAATAAATTAAACAAATGTACTCCAAGCAATTTCGTTACTTCTATTGCTTAACGTGCTGAATAGTAACATAATTTTGATTCTAATAACAGGCAATAACAACATAAAATAAATAGAATTTAACAATTTTTTTTTCTATTGCATTGGTTTAACAAATGAAACAACAATCAACCGTCAGTGATTCTTAGGGCCCATGATACTCACATTTGTCCTCGATAAGGAATCATAATACAGATGCGTTGTTGAGATGAAATGCCTCGTCACCAGTAATAACGGTCACCGGACCCCAACACTCGACTCTGAAGTTGAAACATAGACGCGTTATGGTGCTATTTTTATATCACTGGTATTCTGTGTGGGCGTGGTCCAGTCGAATCAACTCATTCATGCCGCAGCCAGAAACGAACACTAATAATGCAGAATAGCACTACCATTACGTAACAAGTATGAACAAAAATAAAAGTATAATTAAGATTCGAAGAGATTAATTACTTTGAATATTCAAGAGCTGTGAGGAAGTTTTGAAATATTTTTTTATCGAGTAGGTGGCTAAAGTTCCCCTCTGCCTATGTATATCTCAACACCAGAGGAGTCGCCGATGGGCTTTTACGAATGGTGTGGGCTCTTTTCTTGAAGATTCCTAAGTCGTATCGGTTCGGAAATACCGCTGGCGACAGCTGATTCAACAGTTTAGTTTTGCGTGGCAGAACTTCTCGTGAAGCTCGTTTGCCACCTATTGTATAAAAAAGAAAAACAAATAGCTCACACGCTTGTGGAATGCCAATCATAGAGATGATTATGAAACTACATCAGCTTTGCATTCTGTCTTGATGTACGATGTTAAAACATAGCGATGTCAAATATAAAGGCTATCAGTTATGTTTGGTAATATATAATATAGACTATGTACAGGGCGTTTTTCCTAAATTACTTCAATTAAAAAGACAATGGAATAAAGGACGCGGACGTCAAGGTACTCTAGTTGATACGTAAAAGATAATTAACTCAGAATAAATATATTTCGTAATATGTACGTTTCACAAACCTTATGCTTGCAAAACAATTCATGTAGAGGTACATATGCTTATTTGTTATTACTTTTTACTTGAGTATATTAAATATAAAAAACAACGAGAATAAAATTCTCACTCTAGTAATACATCATAAATCATGCTGGTTTCCTTGCGATGTTTTCCTTAGCTCTCGGGCACGTCATAAATCATAACATAAAATTACGTGCAAAATTTTATTGGTGCCAGCACCAGGATTTACTGGCAATACACTAAGTAAAAATCTTTGGCTTTTCATTTGGACATGGGACGAGAAAATTGTGAAAATTGTCTAGTTTAGTTGGATTCGGGCAGTCAATGGATTCAGGGGCTGTGGATCATGTTTCATGGTAATCTGTGAGGATTGTGAGACACGCCCATTTCACCCTGTGATGAACTTAAAATGAATGATGATGGGCTGAAATTATAGTGATAAATATAGTTAAAACAATTAGCACACCCGGTAATGCACACAATATACAAAATTTTTTTGACAGTAAACTGAAGAATGGAACTGCCCTCTAAAACTCCGCCGAGCAAAACTAATTAATGTTAAAGCGTGGCAACAATAAATTCGGTCCTTAAGCAATTAGGAGGTTTGAAACCGCTTCATTTCCACATTTAATTTTTTTTTTGTCTCAATAATGGTCCGCTTTGTTTATGTAAATAAAAGCTTTTAGGCAATATTAAATTAGAGCTATGAAATTAATTTTCTCTATGGTATTGAGGGAGACACAAAGAGCACACAGTTCACTTAATGGTAAATGTTGACTGCCACCCATGAAAGCCATATTCATCATCGACGTGGCATCATAATGCAAATCCGTTGTCACCACTGAAGACTGAAATGGAATCCCTCCTCCTCCTCCTTGCGTCGGTTTCGTCAATGCTGAGGGTCATGACCATCTCGTGGGAACAGTCTGTCGTTGGTGATCCGTCGCCACTTTTCCCTGTCTGCCGCCGTGTGCAAAGCATTGCTAACCGAGGTGCCGAGAGTGGTGCGGATCTGGTCAGACCAACGTGTTGGACTTCGACCTCTAGGTCTTGTCCCATCGATTTTTCCTGTGACAACCAGCTTTTCTAAGTTGTCACTGTTTTTTCTGGCAATGTGACCGAAATATTCCAGGATCCTGCTTAGGCATATGGTGG
This sequence comes from Teinopalpus imperialis, assembly GCA_029286865.1. NCBI lineage: Eukaryota > Metazoa > Arthropoda > Insecta > Lepidoptera > Papilionidae > Teinopalpus > Teinopalpus imperialis. The sequence goes on along the minus strand of JAGSMU010000035.1, from coordinate 6,286,824 downwards.
CCTAGCTTTGATTTTAAGTTCATTCAGGATGGACACGTTGGTACGATGTGCTGTCCATGGAATTCGTAACATCTTTCGCCAGCACCACATCTCGAAAGCATCAATGCGAACACGATCGGCTTTTTTCAGGGTCCATGTCTCCGCTCCGTAAGCAAATATGGAGAACACCAGTGTGCGCACAAGATAGCTCTTTGTTTTTAGTGATATGGTTCTATCCCTCCATATTTTTTGAAGCTGCGCCATGGCCCACTTTGCCATCCTAATTCTTCGCCTTATCTCGTTCTCGCAGAGGCCATTGCAACTGATGCCTAAGCCTAGGTATATAAAGTTGTTGACTACCTCTAAGTTAAGTGTCCCACTGAGCTCAAGTTTGCCTGTGCGATCTACGACCATAATTTTGGTTTTGTCTCTGTTTATAGAGAGACCCAGTCCTGAGCTGGTTCGTTCCATCCTGTCTAAAAAAGTAACCATTTCTGTTTTATTTTCCGCTAGTAAGGTGGTGTCGTCCACATATCGTAGATTAGATATTTTATCGCCGCCGATAGTGATATCTGCACTCCACTCATCGCAGGTGCGTCTCACTATGTATTCACCGTAGATGTTGAATAGAATGGGTGAAAGTATACATCCTTGTCGAACTCCTTTTACTAAAGAAAACGTTTGGATGTGGTTTTTCCGTCTATACTCACTACTCCTTTGCTATTATAATATAAAGATTAGGATTAGGAAAGCGATTAAGTGATGAGGTACGCCCTGCTCTGACAAGATTCTCCACAGATAGCTCCGGTTAACATAGTTAAAAGCCTTGCTGTAGTCGACAAAACACATTATTACTGGTTTGTCGAACTCATAGCATTTCTCCACGATTTGCCTGATATTAAAGGATTTGTTCCTGGGTGCCTTTTCCCTTCACAAAGCCGGCCTGTTCTTGTGGAATTTGCCAGTCAAGGTAGTAACGAATCCAGTTGTTTAGAAGTAGAGAAGGACTTTGCTTGCGTGGGAATTAGAGCAAGTGTGCGACAATTTTCGCATTTTCTGGTCGAACCCTTTTTATGCAATGGAAGTATGGTCGACTCGGTTCAAGCCATTGGCCACTCACCGGTAGTCCAAATGTGGTTGCAGGTGCTGTGAAAAGAGTCAACGCCTTTGTCACCGAGAGATTTTAACACTTTGCTAGATTTAATCCGGACCTGGTGCTTTCTTAGTTTTAAGGGAGTCTATAGCTGCTGTTATTTCCGAGCGTAAGATATTTGGTTCCAGGTCTAGGTGAGACAAGGCTAAGAGGGTATAGTCTGTAGAGTTTGGATTTCTGTACAGTTGTTCACAATAACCGCGCCATTTCTCTGCAATTGCGTCAAGCTCATAAAGTGGATTACCATTGGTGTCCTCGATAACCCACGATTAGGGCTTAAATTTTGTGCTTAATAGGCAGACCTTTTCAAATAGATCCGAGGTTTGTAGTTCATGAGATTCTACTTCGCGACATATGTTGACAGTAAACTAGTTCTTGTCTAATATTTTGCTTTATTATTTAATAAATACATATATGGCTGTTCGAATATATGTCTTCTTTTTCAACTCTGTTATATTATATGCTATCTATAGCTATATGTTAGCAAAATATTGAATAGCTTTTGAAGGCGCGTATTTCACTTTTAAATGTATTGTTTTTGCAACTTATCCTTTAAGTAAAAGAGAATTAAATGAAAACATAAATAAACTCTGAAAATAAAAATTTTGGTAACAGTAACTGTAACAGTGGTAGAGCTACGCTACAGAATGAATTGGTCTGCTCAACCGGGCCAGGACCACGTCCTCACAGGATATCCGCGTGAAAATGAAATAGCAGTATAATGCTGATCTGTTTTGTCTGGTGAATGGGTTCCGGAGACTTTTATTACCGGTGACGAGGCATTACATCTAAGTCCTCAAGGGTGACTTCGCATCTGCAATATGGTTACTTGTCAAGGATGAATGTGGATTCCATGGGCTGCAGAAATCACTTACCGTCAGGTGAACTGTGTGCTCGTTTGTTACTCCCAATGTAATAAAAAAAAAGATGTCATTTCAGTGTCAACTGTCTCTTTATTGTTTCACTACTTTTTTGTTAAATTTTTCCAACGACCTTTTATGTTAAGTGTTACCCTATGCAAATATTTTAGGGTGAGCGATCCCTCCCGGAAGGCCCGTCAGTCAAGTGGTTATAAAAAATATATTTATAACATTACAGTGTTTAGTGATGATTGATGTTCTCTTGGTCGTTATCGTCCATGGCGTCACATCTTATGGGGAAATTAAAAATCATTTATTACGTATGACATATTAAATGTGCATTTTTAATTATTTACACAAATATTTCTAATACAGACATACATAGTATATTAAGTTGCTATTTATATGGAATGATATAATAAATTTCTTATGAATAAGAAAATGAGACTCATTTACTACTCTCTTTATCGTCTCTCTCTCGTCTTTATATTTTAATTAATTATCAGAGTATGTTTTAGTGTTAGGTAGAGACTGTTGATAATTTCTAAGTGTAACATGAATGGTTCGGCACGATTCGAGACGAAGTACGCACTTACAGAATATCAGAATGAATTAGCAGTATCACGCTTCTGTTTCTTATGGTGAGCGAAGGATGCTGAAGATACAGGTAACTACGTACCATCCAAGTCCTCCTCATCTTGAATCTTTGTTGAATACAGATTAAGATAACATGGGGTGTAATTGGGGTGCATTCATCAGTTACTTTCAGGTGAACGACGTACTCGATTGACAGCCCTAATTTTATAAAAAAAAACATAACATAAATTTTATTTCGTCTACTTGTGCCGTCTCTTCATAATGCTCGTTCATATCATCGTATATTATAGTTGACTCAGAATGCCTTTCAAAGAAAGCCTTATTAAGCCTTCATGGCATTCAGCCCTAACTAATTGTGCAGGGTATATTTTCCCCAATAGAATTTGGACAAAGCGAGGACGCTTCATAAATCCATTGTAGGTCTGCTTATTTAACGCACGAGTATAGAAAGTAATTGTCAATAAGACGTGAATTGATGACTTGCTAGAAACAGCTTTTCAATATAGAAAATGAAGCATCAATAGCCTAATGATTTAGGGTCCAGTCTACATCATTCGATTATTATCGTGAACCATCTCTTAACATGAGTATTTAAGCTTAGTTAGAGTAGTTAACCGTAATGTTAGTAATCTAAATAACACTGCTAGCATAATTTTCCTTTAATAAAAATATCTGTATCTCTTATTATACTAAATAGCCTCATTTATTTTGAATGTAAAAGTAGCATTTCTGTTTTGTGGAGACGACTTAAATTAATTACTCCATATTGTCCCGTAACTTGCGTTAGACGAAATTTTGAGAACGGAATAGTCAGATGTGCCAAGTAGCGTCTAAAACAATGCTTTTTTTTACAACAGTAGGAGGTGAAATACAAGCACACAGTTTACCTAACGACTGTGACCCATGACAACTGCATCTATCCTCAACAAAAAAATAATACATACCATACCCAGATTATCACGTTATCTGTAATTGAGTCTGGTATTGAAATCGTCACGAATGACAATAACAGTAAATCTTTCCAATTTATGAGTAATGCAAATAATAATCATGGTATAGTTGGAACATGAAACCTGTCGTGTTTTTTTATTGTGTTTCGGGTGCAGTAATAGCAGCATACCGCTGCTGTGTTTTATTTGGTGAGTCTAGGGTTTCGTAAACCCTTATTACCGGTGACGTGGCATTCTATCCTAATCCTCAGGGATGACAACGCACCTGCATCATTATTATTCCTTATCTAGGATTAATGTGGGTCTCTTAAGCCACATAAATCACTAACCATCAGTTGAACAGTGTGTTCATTTTTCACGGTTGGTGTCATAAAAAAATTAATATAAATTATTGTACTCTTTATAGGTGGTATTTGTATAAAGCAAGCGTCTATATAAAATTCACATTCAAAGTGGTAATAGTCTACTTGTTAACAATTCGATCGGTCTCTAAAATTATTGTTTTCTACTACCTTACAATACTTTCCATATCGCTGTAAACCTAGTAAATTAAAAATTGCTGTTATGATGGTAAAACCGCATTCAAAGATCGAAAATCAATACTTATTTTAAATTGAAAAATAACTTTTTCAATTTAAAATAAGTATTGATCTTTACGGATTCAATTTATTTAGATGCATTCTTCAAATTTGGTTGCACTCTCCTTTCAGTTTAGAGATAGATATGTATGTAATTTTGAATTCTGTCTTGATGTACGATGCATCTGGACATATTGTGAAAGAAACACAATGACAAAAATCAACAACTTACAGAATGCCAGCGTGAAAAAGCGGACCCGATTACAGGGTAAAGACCTCAAAGATGACAACGATGTATAAAGATGTCATAAGTTGCAATTTGCACTTATCATCCAAATTCCCTCAACATGTATTTTATGTATATTGGGTCTGTTGGACTTTACAGCTTCACCGGAAAAGACTCAAGAATCTCCAATGCCCCAATTTGATAAATATCTATGTTCAGCAATGGGCAGTTAAGACAATCAAGAAGACTTAAGCAATATACATGTAAAGTGACGGTAGAAGAGAACGATTCCATGCAAGTCGTCATGATGTCTTAAACCATACTATACTAAGATTAGCAACCTATCTGCCAATAACGGAAACAACGCAGACCACCACTTGTATTTCGATGAAAGAATCTCGTCCAGACCACTATATAGAAGATGAAAAAAGTCACGTGTTTCATTCTATGCAAGAATAGTTTTTTAATTCCAAAACTGTATTATACATTGATAACGTGAGATTAATTTAAGAGAAAGCCATCTAATCATAAGATATCATAATGTATCTTAACCTGACGATCTGTTCTATTGATATTAGAGGCGGTGAAAAGTGGGATCGCTAAGTTTCTGGGAATATTAAACATATATATATAATAGCCGCAGCCTCCACTTGCCACCTCAGGCTCGTTCGTGACCCCAAATATATACAAAATAAGTTAAAAAAATATGTTCATATTGTTCATATGGCATCAGCTCAAGTAAAAGGGTATTTAATTATTTTATTCATCAGTATAATTAATATTTTTGTCGTAAACAAAATTTTCTACATACTTAAATGCTTAGTTAACTACTGAGTTGATAACAAAACGCTTCACATTCAGCTAAGCTACTTATGTCTGTATAAGCTGGCTCGGATCATATCTAGTTCGAGCACGTATGCTTTGAATTTGATGCGAATGCACTGTAAATAAATTAATTTATTGCTTAGTATTTTGGCATAACTATATTCAAGTTGTCTTCAACGACAACTAAGGGATTTGAGATAATGATCTCATGGCTTTCATTAAATTATCTACATATCTAATAAAGGCTTCTATATATTACATACAAATATACTATATACTTTATAGATACATAACTATAGATAGATAACCAATAATGAACATAAAAAATATGAAAAGATAACATTAGAAGTAGATATTTGGAAAAAAATTGTGGTAGAGCTACACTGCTGTTTGTGTCTAGCTGTAGAATGAATGGGTCAGTTCGAACGGGGTGGGACCACGTCCTCAAAGAATACCAGAGTAAAATAGCAGCATAATGTTGCTGTGCTTCGTCTGGTCAGAGTAGAGATCCGGAAATCATTTTACTAGGAACAAGGCATTCCATCTCAGCCCTCAAGGGTAATAACGCATCCGCATTATGATTCCTTGTCAAATGCGCATGTTGAATTCATGGGCCGTAGGAATCACTTACCATCAGGTGAACTGTGTGCTCGTTTCTTACTCTCACTGTAATAATATATATATATATACATATATACATATATATATATATATGTATATATATATATATATATATATATGTATATATATATATATATATATATATATATATATATATATATATATATATATATACCTTGGCCGAATTCTAACTTTAACAGCAACCTTTTGAAGTTCTAACAGCACGCGGCCGCTCCGATCTTTTCTGGTCTTCGACAGAGGAAGTGTTGCTGTATCTGTTGATAGTACAATATACGAATATACAGCTGATACCAAGCTTTTGAAGTGTCTGGAATATGACCGACAGTTGCATACTCATTTTGTGCAAGGCGGCCACTGCAGTCCTATTTTCTTTAACACCATTCCAGATTGTAATTTGATAATGAACACGAAAAAATATGTGAAATGGCGCAAAATCGAAAGAAGTTTTTAAAATAATATACGTGTTCCAAATACAAAATAATTAAAGCTGAAAAAAAGAAAAGGTTTTATGTAACAGTATTTATGGCCAGACAAACCGCTTTACTAAAAGCTGCATAAATATATTAATGTATTCTTTGCATGCTGACATGGTTAAAAAGTGTGATCCTTCGGCTTCCTTTTTTATTGACACCTGGAGAGGAAGAACAACTTTAACTGACGCAACTTATATGCGTTGAAGGTAAATATAACAATAAGTTATAAATGATTAATACCACATTAGTGCATTTCGTTCATAATCAGATTGTAAATAATCAACAGCTTCACTGTATCCTCACCAAAACTCAAAAGATTAGTGGTAATCGGTAAGAACAGTGAACAAACTGATCCGAAAGAAAATAATCCGTAAGTTGTTGTCGTACCACATTCTACAGACCCTGTTATAGACCAGATTTTTCATTAGGGCTTAGACCGCATTGTCGATTGACGTCTTCCTGACAGATTCCATCCAAGGCGACGCAGCTGACTCAGACTCAGTTTGACTCACGGCTTATGGAGCTGTTAATAGACTTGTCTCGCAATACTCGAAATTGAATATCTTAATATTTACCTAAATAAAATGTACGAATTCAATGGCAGATTTTATAATTCAAGAAGATTATAGTAGGATATACAAATACATCCAAACTATATATGAAATTAGCATATATAAAAAAAAAAATCTTAATATATGTAGTTAATTGATTCCAATGCTGAAATAATTTTGGAAACTACAATCAATAAAATATTTGAAAGCGGTTTGGACTGCCTCGTCGGATTGAACCTTTTTCCTTGCAAGAAATTATCCGAATTCCGAAGAAAGTGGTAATCTGTTAAAGCAAGTCCGAAGAGTATGGTGGGAGACATTCAAATCGCAGCTCCTCTAATGCTCCCAAACGAACGAAAACGATGGAACCAAAAGCGTACCATGCTTTCTTTTACAGTAATTAATCCTTCAAGCTGTTTCTGCAGTGCTGGTGCCACGGTGGAAATCATATCGGTAAATAACGCGATATTTAGAATTTTATTTACAGAAGGATGTCAAAGAACAAAAACAAATAGCGCGAAAACAAATGAATCACTAAATTCAAAACACAAATATACAAACCTAAATTTGAAATACATTTGAATTTGGAATTCCTAACCAAACGCCAGATTATTTGAGATCAAAGTGGCCAGCTTGAAAAAACGCCAATTTCATATCTAATATAGGAAATCTAATATATGCAATGGCGTGTTTAGTTTTTTTTTAATGATATTTTCTTTCCTCTTTGAGACTTTTATAGTTTTATTTATTTATTCATGTTATGTTATTTATTTGTGATGTATTAATGTCTTATTATTTTAACGTTTTAATTATTCCTTATAATTGCAATTTCAGCTATTTTTTGAACGCATTTTATAAATCTTCTCTATTCTTTATTATCTGAGGGAATTACTTAGTTTCTAACTTATATCCTAATTCTAACTCTAGGTCGATTCTTTATACACGATACCTTGGGCAATCTACTAATACATACATTATGGTTATATCTTTATCAGGTTCACATACGTATTCTATTTGTACTTAAATAACGGTAATAATAATTGTAATTATAATAACTATCCACGAAACCACCCCACCATGTTCAGTCAATATCTGAGTTAGGATTGGGTTTAGAAATATGTCCTTTATTTGTCTTTGTGCTTTCCTAACCTCTAGGAAAAATACTTTTCTCGTTTTAAATTCCGCATAACTTTTCCACCATTCTCTTATAGTATAATTTCTAATGCCACTTTACATATGAAGTAAGACATTCGCTGTGTTCTGATGCTGTTTTAATTGTAAGTGCAGCCTCTTTTGCTAGATAGTCAGCTCTTTCATTCCCCATTGTAGCTATGGGCTTAGATGCGTGGTTAGCTAGTATTAACTTGACCACACAATTCACCCGATGAAAACAATATCTATGAGTCGCGGTGATCATCCAATGTGTGCTCGTTTTAATTCTTATCACCCATAAATATATGTATATAGAGCCGTAGTACCACAGTATCTAAGCTCTTAACTCACGGTACGCGAGCCAAACCGAGTTCGATCGCCGATAGTGGATCTAATGATAATTATTAAGTTTTTAATTACTAATTTAATAATAAATTACCACGCGTATTGTGGTCAAGGAAAATCTTGAAAAGAATGAAACAAATGAAAAGAAAATATATGTTTGTACGACGCAGTCATTCTGCGTTGCGGATAATTTTCCAATATCATCCCTAGAGAGTCAGCTTATGCAGAGCAGTGGTATTTACATTATATTGACTGTTACTTTACTTTCTTAATCTTTCATCGATAAGGAATTATAATGTAGATCAACCATTTCTTTTATCAGGTGAAAAGTTAGAGCTAATTTACCATTATAAGAGATATATCGGAAAGTATTATCCTATCCCAGTTCAGTCAATCTATTCGTGCTACACCTAGTTTATAATCACAGCGTACTCGTATCGTGTAATAAAATTCTTACTTTCGACAAAGCAAGCAGCAAATAATTTCAATACTTTAATAGCAATCTTTTTTACAACAAATAAACTTTATTATTATTATTATTTCTGATTACTTTATTGACTTCCCTTTAGTTATGCAATGAATACTCTGAGAATGGAACTTTCGGTAATGGCGCAGCTTACGGTATTTTAATTCGTAAAAGTAATTTTGTATCTTCCGATAAAATACAAGGACATTTGATTTCAAGAAAAATAATTTTAACAAGCAATCTTTCTAGTTCAAATCTTAATATAGTGAGAAGAAAATCAAAAAAAAAAAACTAAGAAATAAATTCAAGGAAATACGGTATTATTAATGTTTATTTATATAAGCTCTTTATGGGTTTAATTAGCTTTTAAGCGGTCTTTATGCCATAGGCACTCTCTCAAAAGTCTGCCATTGGGTGATGTAGAGATAAAATTAAATTGTTGAAAGACAATGAAGTTGCTTATGAAATGTATATATATATTACTAAGATATACTTATTATATTTATATTTTATTTATTATAAGATAAATAAATAAAATTTTATATAAATTATTATTCATAAGTACAGGTAAAATAAACAAGTTATCAATAATTATAATGAATTTATTATTTATCAAGCATGCTAACTTAAACGTGTTATTAAAGAACGATATTTTTTGATTATTGTATTTTTAATATAAATTTTATATTAAAAAATACAAACAAAAACAATTTAAATATTTAATACTATTAGAAGATTTTACAGAATTCTTCATTATAGAAAATTCATCAATCGTGCCGCCTTATTTGCTTCGCTTTTCGGGCATACATTAAAATCAAGGGTTTTGTTACCATTTACGTTGACAATATGTCCTTTTGTCTCTTTAAGTATTGTCAATAGTAGTGTAAATAAGCAATAATTAGTGTAATTAAAAGTTAGAAGTGAATACTAATTGTACTTTGCTCGTCCTGAAAGAGTAACAAACGAGCGCACAGTTCACCTGATGGTAAGTGATTTCTGCGGCCCATGACATCTACATTCATCCTTGACCAGGAATCATAATGCCATCTGCGTTGTCACCCCTGAGGCATGAGACGGAATTCCTCGTCACCAGTAATAAAGGTCTCCGGATCTCTGCACTCACCAGTAGAAACACAGCAGCGTTAAGCTGCTATTACACGATGGTATTCTGTGAGGGGGTGGTCCTACCCCGGTCGAGCTGACCCATTCATTCTGCAGCTAAATAACAAACGAAAGTGAAGAGTAGCTCTACCGCTGATAAAAGGCTTACCGTTATAAAGGACATATGAAAAAATGGCATGGCCCATATTTGACTGCTTTATATGTGATCCTACAAGTGCGATATTCATTTAGATAGACAGGTAAATCAAAAGTAAATAAACAATTCATACGACAGCCAAAGATATTTAGATTACTATTTCAATTTTAGAAAGAAGGAAGCGAATGTGGACGAGGGGTATCGTTAGGAGTAATTAGACCTCTTAAATGTTTCATACCTCCTTTTTAGTAGAACCGTTGAATGTCAGCTGTAAAGAATAATAATAAGTAACAATTAATATAATTTCATTCCACGACACTTCCTTTCGATAAACAGCGATAGTCCTTTTGATAGATTAATTTTATAAATACGAGTATTTACTAAAACAACAGATTGTAAGTTACAAGTTTCAATTTATAAAAGTTTTGAGAAATCCGAAATTGCGTGTGGTAATTATTTATAAAGATTAAATGAAAAAACAAGAAACGAAAGGTCATCGAAAAATAGGTCTTCTTCCATTCCAATCTGTCCACCTATTCGATCATATAGTCTAAACGTTACATTAGGGCGAGGATAAGTTAATGTCTTCTTAGTTCAGCAGCATTAGACGTGCGAAAAAGGACCGATAGACGTTAAAATGGCAAGACGTGCAACTTATTTAACAGCAAATACAAAACGTTTAGATAAAACCAGCAAATTAAATGGATGGTGCTAATGGATATGTGATTTGGTTCCTGTTTATTGATATTACATCCAAATCTTCTTCTAAACTTACCTCCATGAAATTATACAGAATGTAGAAGTATAAAGCAAATATAAGAAATACGAATGTCTTATATTTGCGCATACATTGACGGCGTTAATATAACATCGACTAAATCTAAACGGTGACATAGTTATTTTTTTATACATGAATTTTATTTAGTCAATGTTACGAGTACGTCCCCAAACTTACTTTCTGAGTATAATTTCAATAGAGCATTAGTTGACAAACCGCTCTAAACTAAACACTATATAGTACACTGGTGACACAAGGCAAACTAGGTTACGTAACGAAGGCGTTAACGTCGCCTTCATTACGTACTATACATCAGAGATTCTATTGAAACTCAAAATGTATCGCTTTACGTGATGATCGATCATATCTATCTCCATTTAGTGTTTAGAATATTAACAGGATTATTATGGGTATACCCAGTAATCTGCGTATATGACAATGATATATTGAATTTTATTTATGTGTAAATAGTTATTTTATTTGTTTGCTGATAGCTGTTTCAATTGAACGATTAATAATATTAGTATTTATGTAAAAAAAACACCTTTATTACATTCAACTATTCTAAACATGTTTGCCACTCGGTATTAAGATTAGAAAAATAATATATTCGCCTTGATCTATTACAGAATGTTTATTAATTTAATGTTACTTATTGTACCGTCTTATTTTACTATTAACATATTATTTATTCCTGAACAGGGGGTAAGTTGTTGTGTGAGGGATTAATAGTAATTTAAAATATAACTAAGATAGAATTTATTTGAAAAAAATCAATATAAAAGTAGGACGACCAATGTTCCATAGCTATCAGAGTGTATTTGACGTAGTTTAGAAACTGTGTGATAATTATTCACTCTTTGGTCGTTTTCCAAGATATAACAGCGCCGCCACACCACCCACAGCTCAGATCGGTCATAGACGTTGGTGGCATCGTCAGTCTAATATGCTAGTGGGACCGTTAGCTTCGACTTAATGCCAATCCCAGCTATCTGTAACTCTGCTAAACTTTCTAGCTACTCCATCGACTAACTCATCAATCAACCGCGTTAGAGCCATAATTGGACCATTGGATTTCCTCCAATTGGATCTTTCCTAAACAGCAAAACATTGCTTAATCTTCGAATTGGCGAATGTATCATAGCCACGTAAAGTTTAAGCTTGCTATAAATAAGAAAGATACATATATATTCTAATGCCATGTATTGGCAAACAAGTGTTGGCTAGTAACCGTCTCATGTGGACAGAAACAAGTGAATCAATATGCAAAATAAGTGGTGACAAGGATAAGGTCACGGTGATGGTGACGAAGTTGTAAAGAGTGAAAGACTAGTAAAGTTTGGCCATGTGATGAAGATGACTGGTAAAGCAGGGTATTCGACTCCAACAACTTCTAATAAATTAAAGAAATGCCTAATCGTTTTTAATTTTGGCAGCCTTATAAAAAAATGGAAAATATATGAGATGAATGATTTCGGTAGTGAAAGTTTTTTTTAGTGAAAGCAAGGGGGAAGTTGGTATTTTCCTCTTCATATATATAGGTAAATACGGTGGTATTACGTTGACATTACTTTTTAAATTCTCACCAAAACCTGAAATATATTCACAAGTTAAGCTTTAACTAATGTCCTTAATAAAATAATTTGGTTTTAAGATAAAATATTTTATTTGAATCCTTACCTTAGAAATAAATACGTACATAAAACGTACCTTTCATCCGTCAGAAGAATATGCTATTCTTCTACTAACAAAGAGCGCTCCATGCCATCCATGAAAATGTTTAAACTTAGGGAGTCACAACGTTTTATTGAAAATGGGAATTTATATAATTCATTATTTTCCAACCTGGTAGAAAAGGAAGATGCAAGTCACATAGCTTTAACAATAGCAATTACTTTAAAAAGTTACTGTCAAGATTTATTGTAAAACTGTTGTAGTTGAAAAATGGGATGGGGCACTGATTCCTGACATACAGGTTTTATTCCTAGTTCAGGAGTTAACGCCTTCATGCATTTGTTATATGATTTATCATTAAAGTATGATTATTATTATATAGGGAATTTTTTTTCTGCCTGGTTGATCAATGGAATAAATAAATAAAAAACTATAAACAAATATATACAATATAATATAATAATCAACCAAAACAATATAAAGACCAACCAAATAGGAATCCCTCGACAGGGGAGACAGTCGAGGGTTAGGGCGAAAAGGAAAGAAACCTGCGGACTTTACGAGCGGTATCAAGGAGCACCGCCTTCTGTATTTGAGCCCGGAGCTGCACGTCCCGGAGTTCCAACCGCCTCAGGTGATTCGATAGGCTTGGGATTAACCCGTTTGCAGATACGACTATAGGAATAATTTTGGTCGGCATACCACCCCACATGTCAGTCATCTCGTGTGCCAGGTCCAGATATTCTGTCATTTTATCTGTTTCGGCTTTCACGAAGTTCGCGTCACATGGGATGTCGACCAAAAATATTCTTGACTGCGCACGGTCCACCAACATGATATCAGGCTTATTCGCAAGAAAATTCCTGTCCGTGATGATGGGCTGGTCCCAGTAGAGCTTGGTGCGGTTATTTTCGAGCACGGCTTTCGGTGTGCTCGAATATATAAGGTGGCTTATAATAAAGCGATCTCCGATCCACAAGACCATATTTCAGAGCGAGCTTCAGATGGAGAATCCTGGCTACTAGGTTGTGCCTGTACAGATACTCAAAGTTAGAAAGCGCCGAACTACCGGAGGTAACATGCCTAAGGGACTTACCAGGGCGATGGCAAGCTTGACACATGTCGACGGTGCCGTGCTTCAGAATATGTCTCCGATAGTTGTTGTTTTTAATAACCTGATCTTGTATCGCACAGACAAAACCCTCGGTTTCTCCAAAAAGGTCATCGAAGCGTAGCCAGTGAAGGGAGGCCACTGTGTCTACAGACGGCTAATGAAGAGCCTTGTGGTGGTGCCCGGTTCCTGCCATTGCTCTTTGGCTAAGGACAGAGGGGTAAGCCCTTGGTCACATGCTATAGCGTTCGTATGGAAGGCACCACCCTATCTCGTCAAAAAGTAGTTACGGAAGCTTTCTCGGTAAGTACAGCCTCATTACTGACGATCTCATGTAATCCATCCCATGGGAGGTAATAGTTGTGCAGACTATTCTGTCCAGGGCTACTAATTCAGTATGAGTCCACTTAAGTATACCGAAGGTACATACTAAATATGAGGATAGGCATGAACCAATCATTATACGCACGCGCCTTATTCACGCCCGACAATAGTGTATTAAGCACCTTTATCAGGCGCACACAAAACATGTTGCGAACCGGTTGTTTCATGCTCGCCTTATCAATATCTATATTTTGTGACATACCCAAGTATCGGTATGGATCAGCCTCGGACAGGGTCCTTAAGTTTATGGGCATAGACGTATCCATGCCCCCAGAATCAGTAACCCTACCACTCTCAACATGAAGGACCGCACATTTATCCGTTCCGAACCCCATTCTGATAGCATTACTAAAATCACTGGTGATTTTTAGTAACTCTATCAGATTAGAGCGATTATGGGCAAATAACCTGAGGTCATCCATGTAGAAGAGGTGGGAAACCGCAGTTCCTCCTCTCCAAAAGCTGTAATCCCCTCCCGGAGCTCTGCAGCAGCGTTCTGAAAGGGTTCAGAGAGAGGCAAAACCAGATAGGACTCAAACAGTCTTCCTGGAAAACCCTCTGTATCTTATACGGTTTTTGGCAGCCACCATCCGTTCGTCCAGAAGCAAAGGATCGTACTCCACTGCCAAATACAATGCCCAAGAAAGTCTCTTACTATACAGTCAACTTTGTATAGCTCGAGGACCCCCATGCCTTTATGTAGTTGATCCAGGCGGTAGAGAAGTTCCGATGGTTGTGCTAAACCAGTTTGCCAATAACTACGTCGATGAGAAGTGGTTCCTTGGCCCCACGACCACCGCCCTAAATCGGCGGCGGTGATCACATACCATCCGGTGGGCTGCATGCTCGTTTGCCGCCAATATTCAAATATATATATATATATATATATATATATATATATATATATATATATATATATATAATGATCCGCATCTTTCTCTACCAATACGCATCTTCTCGGTTTACTGCCTGTAGAGTGTAAGTAAAATTGTCTGAAATGAATGTTTGAGAACTATAAAAATATTAAATATTGTATTCAAAAAAATTATCTTTCCAATAGTACATTAGTATAATATCTTTCCAGTAGTATAATGGAAGCCCCATTAGAACTTCTTTATCACCGCATCGTTATGCTATCAGTAGAAACTCAAACAGATAGTAAACTCAAAAAAATAGCAAACTGATAATAAAGTCACCTAAGATATCAGCAGTATCAATTTAATTAGCCAATGAATTGACTCACCAATAAACGTTAGTTGCCTAGATTCCCATACACAGGAATCCACGGACATATACTTTACGCTTGTATTTTTTCTTTTATTTTTTAGTCTTGTTAATCTTTAACGAAAACCAAACACATTGTACCATTACAGCCCATTAGACTATTCTAAGTAAAAACACATGGTGTCCTATACGAAGTTACTCAACACGAGTTTAGTATTATTAGTAGAGTATAGTAATTTTAAGTTTTAATAATAAGATCCTTAAAGACACAAGGCGCTGCTAGTGTAGAAATAAATCATTTTACCATTATCCTGTCAAGCACATTTCTCAAATTGCTCTCAGTGCGGAATTTTACATAAATATCTCAGGTACGGTCTGGAGTAACCTCAAAGGTCCTTGTGAATATTTATTAGAAGATGAGAAATAAATTCGTAGTGTATTTACCGTCACATAGATGGAGGTCGGCGCTGGACTTTTATTAGCATAGGCGTTTGTATTCTGCCTTTGAACTTTTGAGACTCGCTCATTAAATCGTACTACTATGCTGAATGTTTCGTTAAGTAATGTGGTTACTTATTTGAAGTTAATTTATGACTAAGTATTAGTTTTAACTGTTTTTTTTTATTTTGGGTATGTCGCTGAAATAATCGCTATTGTTATATTTCCTTAATAAAATCCTTTGGCCAATAAAACCATGGGACGGTGATGTGGACCTTAAATGTCCATCGTTACGTTATCAGCCTTATTTACAAGAATAGTCTTGTCCATGATGATGTGTCAGTTCCAGTAGAGTTCGCAGTTATTTTCGAGCATAGTCTCCGATGTGAACTTATAATTTGGTGATTTCCAATCAACAAAACCATACTTAAGAGCGAGCTTGAGGCCGTCCTGGCTCCTAGCTACTACCTAATAGCCACTAGATCATCCCTGTACAAATACTAGAGTTATATAGGGACAAAAAACCGGCATTTTAGGGTTTGGCCAAGACGGCGATTTCCAATTTATTAATAATAATATGTATAAAAATCTATATTAAAAATGAATATATGTATATTGCTTTATTTTATTATATTTATATTTAATTTTATAGTATTTTATTTATTTTAATGACCAACCTAGTGAAATTACACATCCCAGTTTTTCCATGCCTTATATAATAATAATTTCAATAAAAATATTTTTTTCGTAATTTAAGTACAAATTCAAGATATTATCATATCATATCATAGTTTTATTACATTTGATTATAATACGTGTGTTATTTTGTTCGATAACATGTTGCCATTTTATAAATAGTGTCATAATAACACAGCTTTCGAAATTTTGGGTCTTCTAATTTAAAGTGCGACTAGTAATTTTGACAGACAATCTTCAGGTTTTTTTTTTACATGAATAAATGCCTACGCATACCCACCCCTGCGGGGGCAAGCATGGGTTATGTCGGACTCACACTGACTAAAACCCCATGGTGTTCCTCCATCATCGCGTATGGCGGGGTTTTCGCACACATCCTGCCTGCTCTGGCCGATCAGGTGGCCCCTCCTCCGGGGATGAGGACATCCCCTCTCCAACCCTACAGGCAAGGTGCGCCGGAACACGGACGCGCCTTCCAACTCGGCCTCCTCTATAGATGGGTAGCGGACACCCCCGAGTCCGCCCCCATGGGCCATGGGGGCTAGGAAAGCAGTAAGCAATCCCAGCCTCCTGCGGTGGATCTGGTATGCGACTCCGCACCCCACCCATGTTCGGCCGTGGAGGATAGGAAGAGCGGCAACGAAACACCGACACTCCTCTTCCTTTGCGATTCCACCTCGGCTGCTGAGGGCGGGGAAGACGGCCTCACTTCGTGACTTCCACCGCCAGCAGTCCACCGACACGCTTCCGAGGCGAGCTCTTTACGAGGCCACCCAGAGCGGCATCCTTGAGCCGGCCTCAGAGCGCCTTAGGCCGGTTGTTTGGGTTCCTCTTCGCTTCACCATGGGTGACCAAGCGACGGTTTCCAAGCCCCCCACCCCCCGCCACGACAAGGCGAGAACTTAGTAGTACAATAGTTTTGCTTGGCAGTAAAAGCTCATAATGCTATTTCAATCCCACCATATACAGAGCACCGCCTTATTGCGAGTTAATCCAGATTTTGCTATAGTCTCTGGAGCTTGACGGCCTTTGACCATGATCTTTTTCGCACGTTCTTGTCATATGTAATCCACTTTTCATCGCCAGTGATCAATCTTTTAAAAATCGGTTCGGTTTCATGACGTTTCAATAGAGAATCGTAACTGAGTACATGATTCATTACGTTTCTTTCAGTGAGTTCCTGTGGCACCTAAATATCGAGCTTTTTTGTATATCCAGACGATTTCAAATGAGTCAAAATTCTTTTGTGCTCAACACCAGTTATGTGTTAACTGCTAGTATGACGATCTTGCTTCACTTTTTCATAAATGGCATCGACTTTATCTATAACAGGTCGACCAGAGCGAGCTTCATCTTTGACATTAAAATTCCCGAATTGAAAAAGCTTGAATCAATTTTGTACTATTGTTACTGACACTGCGTTAAGTCCATAAACATTACAAATTTATTAAGTGGTCTGTGTCTGGTATGTTTTTCCCTTTTTGTAATAATACTCCAAAATGTGTCGAATTTCCTCGTTGGATTCACTAGACTGACAAGCAATAGACAAGTAGTAGGAAAGTGTTTTTACTTTTTATTTTTCTGTTTTTAAAATGTCTTCAATTTAATGGTATCAAAACCAGCTAGATGCAAATAGTACAACCAAAGAGATTGTACTGCAATTTTTTACTTCTAAAATACGAAAAAACTTTTCCTCAGACCATTACTAGCATATTATTATTATTAATTAATAAGAGTATTAGTCATAGTAATAATATGTTTCGGTTGTTGTTATTTTCAGGTCTTCTACTAGAAGTCGATCTTAAAGCTTACCATACATACTCGTATGTCACACATGTCGAGAAATGTCAGTGTCAAATCAGTGAGACTTTTTTTGTTTGTAAAATGCAAAATAACTTCGTCACTAGAAATGTTTTTATATATGGTTATTCAAGATAACTCATATTTTGTGAAGCCCATTTACCAATATCCTATACCAACAGAGGCCCAACATCTCCACCTGTATACACTTTGTGTTTGTGACATTGTGTACACTAGAATTTATTTGACCTTGTTTTATTCACATTGATAATTTGAGTACCCTAGTACCTTACCTGTAACAGATGTTCATTTTTTTTTTATGATTACATTATAAAATAAACAATTAGTGGCCGTCATATCTTAGTAATAGTTCATATAATTCATTGTATAGTTGTATTAAATAATTAAAGTTATAACTTATAAATTCCATAAAAAGACTAGTCAGTAGGTATAACTAAGCTTATAAAATAAAAGTAGGGAATGTCTAACGCTTTATTGATCTGTGGAAATGATCAAAGTGCCGTCAACGGCGGCCGCGGCCCACCGCAAAAGGAGCGGTTTGTTTTGGCGGGATTGATTATTATGTTTAGTATTTTTAGTTTTTGAGACAGTTTTGCCCGTGCGTCCGTTGATCCGAGCATCAGCTGTTTTTGATTTTGTGTTTCATTGCTGGTTTTTTTAGTAAAGTAATGTATTTTTTATGAAACTATCGTTTCATTTAGCTGTACTAACATGATGGAGCGTAAATTATGCTAATAAAACTATGATTTTTTTAATCAGGATCGATTTTTTCCGTCTCATCATCAAAGGTTCGTTTTCGGAAGCGGTCTCCTAATACCCTGTTTAGTGCCCTAACCTTAACACCGAGCTACTACGGCTAACCCTAATAACTATATCTAGTACTTAACTAAAATCCTACGTAATATTAAGTGTTAATATGGAAGTTAACGGTAAAAAGGATTACCTTAATAAATGCCTGTTCACTCAGCTCTTGAAAATAACCACATTATATTCGGACATAAGTGATGGAGCCAATATATTTTAATCCTTTGATGTTCGCATTGAAACTACGAAGCATAACACTTCACCCGAACGCTTTTAGATTTCCGATCGTTGAAAGGGTACGGGGAACTTAACTAATGTAACTCCACCACGCACTTTCCGAAATATATTCTGTAATACGTTTTGTTCTGCAGGTAATCACATGGGCCATCTAGCAAGCGTTCTGATAAAAGTACCAGCGTCTATACTATGGGATGCCTGGACTGCCATTTCCTACAAAATTCACCCGCCTAGAAATAACCAATATTCTTTTGAAACTAATCAATATAACTAAATTTCTTATTCCTGAATATCTACGACCCATTCCTATGGTAGTTGGAGCGACGACCTGTGCATGTTTGTAGGTTACATTTTATCAAGCTTTAATCAACATTCAATTGACTCGCTACACGAATACAGCGAAGTTGAGCTATTCTTTTGCCCCGGTGTTCTGTGAAGGAGTAGTCTATCTGTCGAGCCGACTCATTCGTGTAGCAATAAGATTGCAGGTCCGAACTAGTTCTAAATCTGGCAGTCAATGTACGTTACAAATCGAATCCAAAACCGTTGTCACATAAGTCGCCTATACGGGAACTTCGTCTAGATATACGAGAATGTTATATAGGTTTCGCAAAATCAATCATTGTGACGGAACGAAATCAACGCTGCGTTTTCCTAAAATTCATTTAAGATACACATAATTGGTTTAATGAAAGAAAAGAGAATTTTAATTATAATAATATTGCAATACTCGTAAATATAAAAATAAAAATATGGATTTTATTTTTTTAAAAGAAAACAATGCAGTTTTTGATGTCAATATATTCTAACGATTAAAACGTGTAAATAATTATTCTCAAGTATTTTATACAAAATGGATATAACACACTATCACAAATATGACATCAAACAGTTTTGGAAGATCAAAGACAGAAATACTGGGAGTATACATAAAAGAGGAAATAAAGAAACATAAAATATCACAGACGTATGAAGAAGGTAAGGAAATCCCCTAACAAACATTAGTCACTGATGAGGATTTAAACCAAGTGCCAACGTGCATTGATAGTATCGTCTCCGACGTAACCCGGTATTCCGATTTGAATTAATTTGTGTCAAAACTATACTAGACATTACAAAGACATTGTTGAGTATGGATGAAGATGTATTATTCTTTTTTTGTATATTAGTTATTTTTAGTCTTTTCTTTTTATTAATAATTTTATTGCTACTTTGAGCTTGCGATTACAAAAAAATTAGACTACTCTCATCGTCTCAAACTATGAAATAGAGGATTAACAAACATTGAAATGAGAGCATGATCTTTTTTCGGTGTTTTTGTTGAAAGAAAACTCAGGTGCGATATTATCCCTGAAAGCGAACAAGTTTCCCTTTACCATTAAGTTGACATACAAAACAGCAGAATTATTTATTCCCCTGATAGCGTGTTCCTTCCTTGGTCAAGCAAATAATTTTATTTCTTCTACAGTCTGTTATTGAATGCTACGAAGATCCGTAAAGAATAATTAAATATTTTACTAATAACGATATAATAAAAAAGTAAGCCTATTGACCTTTTCAGTTATTAAACTTGTATACAATAATAATCTTGCGTTAATAACTAGAGTGAAACCGTTGAATTATTATAACACTTAATTACTTCAAGCATCTGCCGATTAATCAAAATTTTGGTTTTAGACAAGACGAAATTACAGTTTATATAAAATTTAACAAATTATTCAATTTAACAATTGGATACATTTAAGGAAAATATAATCGTATGATTTCATAGGTTTTATTATCGGATCGTTTGCACGATATATATATATGAATTTCAAATGTTGCATAATACAAAGAGGAGAATCTCTGCTCTGCCTTTTACTATTGGAAATATTTTTTTAATATCTGAAGTACGTAAAACCTCACGATGTAATCCTTTACTAACGAGAAACGGTACATCTACTAAAACTTAAAATTACATTGAAATAATTACATTGACCTCGTTATCTGGAATCGAACTCATAATGTTGCGCACATATAAACTACTAAGATACTAAAATTTATTAGCTTTAATATTTAGCTGGCAATATATTTAAGGAAAGATAGAAAGCCTTTCGTTAACATGCCAAAGTATTTAAATAATCAACACTTAAGATTAAATTGACTAAATAATTAACGTAATTCTGAAAGACGACTGCGTTGTCATGCCAGTACTTTATTCCAGTATCAACAAGTAGTCCAGGTTCCTGTGTGCGGCCTCCAGCCCGGATCAATATTTGCGTTTATCTTATTTTTATAGAATTGGTGGCATACGAGCAAGCAGCTCACTCAATGGAAAGTGATTGCCGCCGCCCATGAACATTCGAAACAACAGAGGAGTCGCAAATGCGTAGCCGGCCTTTAAGAAACACTTATTCTTACAGTTTTTGAGTCTGTAGATCTGAGTATGTTTGTAGTGTGAATGTAGTACGGTATCTGACAAACAATCTTCATCGGTCTTATCCACATAGTTTTTCATCCCATTAGTAAAGACGGCGACGGCAAATAAGTACATTTACGCCAATACTTAAGGTAACAACTGTAATATTCTTCCTCATTCATCTGAATAAAGCCTCCCCTAAAAGTTGCCACGAACCATTATCCCAAGCCTGCATCCATCGACCTCTTGCACACGCACGTGAATAGATTGTCTCACATTCTGAAGTGGGGTCACCCTGCATTTGTCAGTACAATGCTGGTACGAAAAATATCTGATCATTTCATTTTGGTATTAAGTTTTACGAGCCGTTAGCTAGTTTATTATTGAATCAGTTTACTAATTATTTTTGTAAGTGTGTACATTTGTTAAACTTTGGATATCTTAGTTGTGGAATGATAATTTTAAATCTCAGAATTACATCAAAATATTGTTCTTATGTTCTCAGGTACACTATTACAATATAGACATCAAATTTCACTAAATATTATGGACATGTTTTCAGAGAGTTCTTCAGATATTTGGTTAGACAACCATTTTTGGTTACGTAAAAGATCAATATATTTTCCTCCTAGCACGCCATATGGTGGCATTTACGCAAGTGGCTAATAATTTAGAGCAGTGGGTTACAATTTCCACGTAAGTTGGCTATAAGGAAAACATTATAGAGAACACACGGGTCGGAAAAGGGGTTTGAATAAAAAGTACCTCTTTCTCCAGAAGTACTGTCGTTTACTGAATGTACATACAAACATACATTGTATTTTTCTTCTTGTTTTCCCTATAGAAAAATCAGGCAAAACTAATATTTTTTAACATACTTAGATGCATGCTTTTTTCACAAATTTTCTCGTATACCTCGTGCTATACTCGTGCCCAACGTGGCCTGGCCGTGTTTACAGCAAAAACGAAATATTAATAATCCATACTCACAAATACAGTGGTAGAGCTACGCTACAGTATGTTCTGGCTGCATAATGAATGGGTCAGCTTGACCGGGTAAGTCCTCACACAATACCAGTGTGAAATAGCAGCATAACGCTGCTGTGTTTCGTCTGGTGAGTGTAGGGATCCGGAGACCTTCATTACTGTTTATGAGGCGTTACATCTCAGTCCTCAAGGGTGACAAAAACATCTGCATTATTATTCCTTGTCAAGGATGAATATAGAGGTCATATGCCGCAGGAGTCACTTATCAGGAGAACTGTGTTCTCGTTTGTTTCTCTTAATTATAAAAAAATAACAATAATAGTTATGATCCTTAAAGATAAAGTTTAAAACTCGCTAGACCCACATACGTGACGTGGCCAACATATTGTTTTGATCTTAGAAAAATAATGTATAATACATGAGACCTAATAACTTAGATGGAATACTAATATATAAATATGAAGTTGTCCACGCTGACACACGGCGAGTATAATTAAAATTATGCACCAAAATGTTGTATCCTGCATACATATCTTTTGGATTCTGTATTTTAAAAAATTTGAACGGACATCTATCAATACATCATATTCATCATAAGTTTTATCGGTTATTATTGTAGTTGCCGTTCTTGGCAGGCTGATCACAATTTTGGTGAAGCCTTAGGGAAAATGTACATTACAAGAAAACAAAATTCCACAGTCGCCACTTCACTATGGTATTATTAAATTCAGACTTTTCTTCTTAAGTGTATTAACTATCCGCCGAGGCTCCCTCTAGGGAACCCTGTGCTGGTTACCCAATAATAAAGGTTACGACTGAGTGCCCTAGGCGCTCAGCCACCTTTCGATCCGGTGAAGCTATATATGCTCTCGAGCTAATAGTGGCCATAATAAATCAATAAAGAAAAAAGCTTTTTAGGAAATATTATTTACCAATTGCAATCGACAGGGCCGTCGACACAGAACTGAGAGGGTTGTTTTGCTACAAAAATATTTCGGGACCTAATACGGTGCCTTAATAATATTTTATTTTGATAAGAAATAATATTTAATACTAAAAAAACATAAATCACAGTACTAGAAAACGCCTACATCTGTAATGTGCAAGTACAATAAATATGTGTTTAACTGATATTTTAATTAATTTCTTTACGGTTTAGACATGGCATTTAATAATGAAATATAATACAAGGTATTTAAAATCTTTGTATAATACAATGTATTTACATACTCGTATAAGGGACAAAGTAAATGAATAATGAAATGATTTATAGCAAAACATATATGTAAATATTTTCATTGCACTTTTAGTTTTAGTACTCGTATATCTTCTTATTGGAACTGGTCGTTATATACCGCAATCGATTTTTTTTAATCTTATCTTAACTTCCATAAATGACTTCATTTTAATGTTACATTATTTGGTAACTACATTACACACGTAAGTGCTAACGAATTGTCGGACACGTGTACCTAATGAAGTATTCATATTCTGTATTGACCAACGATAGACTATAGATTTAACGAAATTTCCAATATAATAGTGAATTTTTGCTATGTTTCATAGTTGAGTCAACGTAGCAATGAATACCTTCTGGTAGGGTAGAGGGGGGAGAGGTTGCTGACTGCGATTGCCTTTTAAAATAAATAATTTTTCCTGAAAATAAATAATTGTAAATCATCGAAAAAAGATTTAAATATTTATAAAATACAAATTGACTACTACAAACACTTTATATTTTTTTATAGGGAATAAAACATTCGTAATCTGATACAGTGGATAGCATTACATGGCATTGAATAATTGAAATATGAGTTGTAGACATCAAATGACAAGCAAACCCATACCTTCGCTGTTAATTTTTATGGTCTATAATCATATCAACGTTTTTTTACTTAAAACATTTCAGGCTAGCATCCCACTTGAGATTTGTTTTTGTTTTCAATTCTCAATATTTAAGAGATTTGTCTTTGATAATAGTATTTCTATGTTAATTGTTTACAAATGCTATAAATTTAATTAATACTAAAGAAATTCGATTATATCGTTTGTGGGGATGAGACTGTTCGGATCAGCACGAAAGACCTTACGTCATTTGGATTAAGAGAACTTCCTTATTTGATTTTACATTTAATTCTTTTGTATTTTTTTTATATTTATTAAATAAATATACACATTTTTTTGCCTAGAGTTGTGACCGTCACATAAAAATGTAAGTCGGCGTCGGGAACCATAGCGAGTACTTAAGAATACCTGGCAGTGTGTAAGTTTTACCATGAAAAACTTTATATATATATATATTTTCTTTTTTTTTGAATGTTTCATATTTTTTTTTCATTATTAAATAATATTTCTTATCAAAATAAAATATTATTTAGGCACCGAATTAGGTCCCGAAATATTTTGTAGCAAAACAACCCTCCCGGATCTGTGTCGATAGCCCTGTCGATTGCGATTGGAAACTAATATTTCCTAAAAAGTTTTTTTCTTTATGGCTTTATTAAACATATACATCACTCATCATCATCATCATCATCATATATGACACTGGCAGCTCAATCAGATTCAGGTCTGGAATGGGGTGCCTCATTTATTATAACCGAATCTTCGGTTTCCCACCCTCATCATACGAAACACAGGAGCGTTATGCTGTTCTGTATTTCACACTGGTATTCTGTGAATTTGGTCCGTTCCGTGAAATTGGTATTCAGGGAAGGCCTGGTCAAGTCGCTAACACCAAACTGCAGTGAGATGAACAAAGTGTGGATGCAAGGTCATTTTTAGTTTAACATAATAATATGGTGTAAAAAAAATTATCAATTTAATATATAAGTTATGGTTACCCGAAATAAATAAAATAATACAATATAACGATCGTAATGGAATTTGTATAGTTTTTGGTTCACTTACTTGAAACAGCATAGTTTGAACTAACATCAAATGATCGATACCATACTAATCAAAACAATGTTACAGCACCATAAATAAACTGAAGGATATATAAATATATATATATATATATATATATATATATATATATATATATATATATATATATATATATATATATATATGCATATATATTCATAAATATGAGACATCGTTAAGTTGATAGCAATTAAACGTTTCACGCTCAACTAAGCTGCTTACGTCTATATAAGCTGGCTCCTGTCGTATCGGGTAACGGCGAGTTTACTTTAAGTCTGCGTCAATATCCATTGCCTTTATATTAATTTACTATGAAGTATTTGACTATTTAAAAGTAACTGTATTTTACTTCAATAAAAGGAATTTTTAACCTTATTTGTAAAATACGATGTGGTCACTTTTCCTGTCAAGTATTTACAAAAGATGCCCATTACCACAAGAATAATTTTCGGACAATATGTAAAGTGATTTAAGATGTCATTACTTCATCCTTTTTCCTATTCCAATTTAGTGCATGTGTAATAAAACTACAGGAAGGTATAAATACTGTATCACGAATATGACTTCCACAATACAGCCATTTCCGAAAACAACCAATTTGTATTATACAAATATTATAATTGTGTTACTGATTATTGAGCTTTTTATTTTAGGGCTTACCCACATTTTCTTACACTCACCCAAGCTTTACTGGAAGAGAATGCCACTGGGCGAAACAATATGAAACATTAAACCCGGGACCAGCTACGCAGCAGTCAAGAACCAATACGCCATTCGGCCGTAAAACTTCACTGATTTTTTAATCTCAATTTATCAAAATATGTATAAAAAGATTATAAAAACATAGAAGAAGCGTCACACATATTATAAGAAGCAGAATAATTATTACTCGGGTCATTAGGAAGTCCAATAAATTGCATGTTACTATTATTAGTCGTGACTAATTTGATATGAATCTATGATGGATTAAGGGTTCAATCTGGATCTGTGAAAACTGAGCTTTGCGGTCAGTCAGTTTGCAATGAGTTCTATTAAAGCATTTTATTATAAATTATTTACTTAAGCTCGCCAACTTTTTAAATAAGATTATTAAGTAAATTTTATTCGATTTTTATACCAGTCCGACCCGCTCTGCGTGAATATATTAAAATTCAGTCATTGTTTTAGTACACTGTAGAACGATAAGAGGTCATAATTGGGAAGGCTTGACAGAGGAAGAACCACGCCCTCACAGAATACCAATGTTAAAATAAAGACTTACACTAATTTAGACTTAAAAAAAAAAAATAGATATATTGAAAATTAATACAACAAGACAAAATATTTCATTGAGAGACTGGTGTCTGCACTAGGTTTCCCTGTCCTTCAGATTACCGGGTACTCGACTTACGGGTACGCAATGTTACTTCAATTACTTTTTGTTTTTTTTATATTATTCGCTGTAAGATCCATGATACAGTTAATAACTGCGTATAGTATGGATGGATTATTGTGCGGATACGTAATGTTACTTCAATTACTTGTTGTTTTTTTATATTATTCGCTGTAAGATCCATGATACAGTTAATAACTGCGTATAGTATGGATGGATTATTGTGCGGATACGTAATGTTACTTCAATTACTTGTTGTTTTTTTATATTATTCGCTGTAAGATCCATGATACAGTTAATAACTGCGTATAGTATGGATGGATTATTGTGCGGATACGTAATGTTACTACAATTACTTGTTGTTATTTATATTATTCGCTATAAGATCCATGATACAGTTAATAACCGCGTATAGTATGGATGGATTATTGCGGATACGTAATGTTACTTCAATTACTTGTTGTTATTTATATTATTCGCTATAAGATCCATGATACAGTTAATAACTGCGTATAGTATGGATGGATTATTGTGCGGATACGTAATGTTACTTCAATTACTTGTTGTTATTTATATTATTCGCTGTAAGATCCATGATACAGTTAATAACTGCGTATAGTATGGATGGATTATTGTGCGGATACGTAATGTTACTTCAATTACTTGTTGTTTTTTTATATTATTCGCTATAAGATCCATGATACAGTTAATAACTGCGTATAGTATGGATGGGAGATATCAATCGGGGAAATATTGAGCTTACACATATTATAATTATAAGAGCTGATAACTGTAGTCACTCTGTATATCATATAAAAGTAACTAGTGACTCTATTACTGGTAACGGAAATGTTGAAACAATCTTAGCCTAATGACAACGCATCTGCATCTTGTTTTCTCAATAAGGTTGGATTTAGACTTTCGTTGTCACCATATAACTCCACTTGCGTTTAAAAAAAGTACAGTAACAGCCTATATATACAGATCCCATTGCTTAGACGTGCATGTTCCCTCACGGTATATTCCTTTACCGCCGAACTCGTAGTAGATTTGCGATAAATTAATTAATTAGTGCCGGGCACCGGGGTCAAACTCGCTGTGCCCGCTTACCTTGAATTGAAACCGGATACTTATCTATGTACAAATGCTTAAAATCATCAAATATACAATCTAATTGTTTAAGTAACACATATAGTACTCAAATTTGTTATCAGTCTAAGTTCATTATTATTTTGCTAAAGAACCTTGAACGGAATTCCGATAAGCTTCCCATCAAATATCTCGCTTCGAACGTTCTATGAGAAGAATTTTCGGTATTATCATTGCTTACGGTATTTAAATTGACTAAAATAATTAATTAAATGCTGGTGTAGAAATTCAGAGCGGTCGAAGATGCGCTGCCAACCTTTAAGAAAGGAATAGACTCTTTTCTTGGAGGTCCCTAATTCGTATCGGTTCGGAAATACCGCTGGCGACAGTCGTGCGTGACAGAAAATACTCTTTACTTTGTGTGAATTACTGTTTTATTGCGACCTCATTATGGAGAATTATTCATTTAATCATGTCTACGTCGTTAATTCTACCGTGTAAGCTGCTGAATTAGGATAAATATGTTTAAAACACCTCTTGTAGTGGATTTAAATAGAGTTACCATAAAAACTTTTTTGATAGTGATAGAGCTACACTGCAGCTCGACTGGGGTAGGACCACACCCTCACAGTGTTAAAGGGTCCATGACGCGGTGAGTTGACGCAATTCACGTCTTTGATTTTTTTTATTTCTTAGCCATGACGATTTCCTCGTGATCTTTTCCTTCACTGCCGAGTACAGCTGCTCGTAATTCATCCAAAACCATAAAAATCCGGATTATTATCTCTTAGTCTACTAGGAAACTTAAATTGCTTAAAATTCCGATGTCAACGCCATTCAATGTAGACCTATGTGTATGCAGTATGTTGTGTGAATGTTGTCTAGTTGTACCTAAATATTTAAACAAATTGAAAATATGATACAATATACACCTTAGTGCTTACACTTAGACTCGTCGGTAGCCTTTAAGTGTAAACGAAGTGTATATTAGAATTTAAGCATACTTGTACACGTGTCTTCAAGAACCAAGCTTAATAGAGGGAATGTTTGAGCAAAATCAGGGATCCGTAAAAGTTTTCTTCCAACCCAAGATTCAAAAATTACAAGCCACCATCAAGATCAAAATTTCATCTGCACCAATTTGATGGTTAGCATACGCGTGTACGCTTTACTTGAACTTTTATGCAAAACACAATTACAAAGAAAGCCTACAGTAAAATAAAGTTATGAAGTGAAGTTATTATAGATTATATCATCTTTAAAAATTTGCTTATTTTCTGCAAATTTGAAGATAGAATAAAACAACTAGTAACAAAGGAATTGCTATTCAATCCGATAAGAGGTTCTTTTAGAATTTGTTCTTAACCCAACGATATTTTATTACAATTAAAAAAAAAAAAATCTTATTTATTATAACAAATAAAAGTAAAATATGTAAAATTAAATTAAAAACGCTACGTGTTGACCTTGAATTTGAGAAAATGGATAATTGTAATAAATGTCCGTTTACTGATCGATCCTTGTATGACTAATCAACTGAAAGATTGTATCCATTATTTACGAGACAACTTGTACATAGCATTCTATACTATTTACTCTAACAGATTAGGCTAATAACGCCCACGTATGTTTTGAAACTAGGTTTCTGATTGTTACTGGAGGAAAACCTACTAAATTTTGTGATGGTCAACCATTGCAGATTCTTAAATAATTTTATCGAAAATATTAACGATATCTTTTTTCTCAATTAAAGCCATGTAACTTTCTTTTTACTGCCACCTAAATATGTCGACTGGGGAAGGACCACACGCCCATGGAGAACCACCGAGTGAAATGACAAACCACACACGGCAGCGCTATGCTGCTATTACCGGTGACGAGGCATTCCATCTTAGCCCTCATGACTACAACGGACCTGCATTGTAATTCGTTATGGAGTATATACAGATACGAGTGTTATGTGCTGCAGGAATTACTTACAGGTGAACTATGTCCTCGTACCCAATTCCAAATAAAGACCTCAGAGTTACATATAGGTACCTAATAGAGTAACCGTTACTAGAGAAAAGCTCGCCGGATTTCACCCTTGTAGCTTTCAATCAAAAATCTTTTTATTTTTAAATCACTTTAGTTTTTATTTTTATTTTTTTTTACATCTTAGTTAATTTTCGTCATTTTCATTGCATTTCATCCACTTGTAGTAACAGCCTACATAATACAATATATATATATATATATATATATATATATATATATACTTACATATGAAATTGGCATTTTGTCAAATGTCCGGTATTTGGAAATAACTAAGCAGTTTTGTATTAGAGTGGAGGTATATGTAAAATAGATCAGTCGATACGCCACCAGTGTTTGATTTACCACCTCTCGTATATACAAAATATTTTACATCAAACGGGCCATTTTGAATTTAATGATTCATTTGATTTCGCACAGTTAATTTTTCTTTGATATCCTTTTGTTACCAAAATGAAAAACTTGAAATATCGCGTTATTTACGTATACGATTTCAACCGTGGCTCCAGCGCTGCAGAAAGAGCTCGAAGGATTAATGATGTGTATGGGGAAGGTACTGTAAGAGAAAGCACAGTACGTTTTTAATTCTATTTTCATTCTGGAGATCATGATCTCCAAAACAAACCCCACGGACGGCTGGAATACCCAAGTTGGTATTGAAGATTTAACGATGATCGTGGAAGTGGATCCATCGCAAACCAAATCAAAGTTAGCGGCAGGCTTCGTTGATAGTGAAAAAAAATTTTTTAATTCACAAAATAGAAAAGCGAAAAAGCTACAGAAATAGGTTCCGCATGAAATGAGTGAAGAACACCACCAAACACGTATTGAGTATTGCGTTACAGTACTCAACCATCAAAATAACGGGGGAATACTGAAACGTATCGTTACTTGTGATAAAAAATGGATACTGTACGACAATGTATGGAAATGCTCATCACAGTGGTTGAACCCAGAACAACCGGCCAAATCCTATCCCAAAAAGTTGACTCAGAAAAGGGTACTAGTGAGTATTTCGTGGACTAGTGCTAGTGTCATACACTATAGCTTCCTAAGATCTGGCCAAACGACGACGGCATATCTATATTGTCAACAATTGCAAACCATAGTAGAAAAGCTAGCCGTTAAAAAATCGAGTCGGGTCAATTGCTCTAACCCATTGCTGCTTCATGACAACGCTAGAGCCTATACTTCACGACAGATGGCACTAAATTAGAGGAGCTGCCATTGGAATGTCTTCAACATCTACCAATCTCCCCAGACCTTGCTCCAACAGATTACCACTTTTTTACTGATTACACATTTGTAAGGAAAAAAATTCAATTCCGATGATGCAGTCCAAGCCGCTTTGCAAAAATTTTATTTATTCCTGCTCTCAATATTTTTTCAGCGATGGAATCAAAGACCCCTATGACCTATAAAATGGCGACAGTGCATATATAATAATGGTACATAGTTCGATTGACTAAATATGTAAACTCATAAAAAAAAGATGTTTTTTACTTTTTCCATATAATACGCTAATTTCATATGTGTAAGCCTAATTGCTTTCTCAGCCTTCAAGGCGGATCTTGAGTTTTTGATGAGGAGGCATGTAGATGCTAGGGGCCATAGTCCTCACTAATTTACTATCCACTATGGATTGACGGACTTCACATGACTTCGAAATAATTTTTTATTTATCCCTTAGACATTCAGGTTTCCTCACGTTGTCCTCCTTCACCTCAAAGCGCGTTGCACTCCACACAACCCTGTTTGCTCGTGTACTCTGAATTAAATCTGCTACCACGACTTCGTCAATATATTTATTCCATTTTAAATACGAATGCTATGTACTCATACAAAATAAGGATAAACTTTATGACGCTATGATAATTTTATCCTCATTCTAGCTCCCTTCAGTACTTGCTTAAGAAGGGTGTAAAGCTAAAATGTTCGCTTTACAGCGGTGCTAATAAAATTAAACATGTTGAAACAGCCTTCTGTTTTTAATACGCGCGTTAAAATTTATAAGTAAACCTGATAAAGCCTAATTGTAAGAGAGCGGTGCCTACACAATTCTCACTCGTGTACAATTTATTATACAATATACACAGAAACGTGTCGATTCTTATTTAGTATTTATAGTCGCACATGGATGATGGCACGAAATCCATAGATGCAAATATTCAATCCAAGGATCTATTTCGATGGATCCTATTGTTGTAAGGTGTGTCATGGAATGACGACAGTGGCCAGAAAAACAAAATATGAGGAGCGTCCTAGCAAAGTCTGTTCAGAGAAAAGGCATGCGTTATACAAGTAAGTTTATCGATATCTGTGTCTTTCATATAACATAAATTTAAGTCCTATTACAAAATTACAATTCCTGGTTTCTTTCTGTAAGTGACATTTTATTGCTTTTTTATATAATTTTGGGCATGTTTCTGTTAATTCTTTTATATACTGTACAAGTATAGATTCCAATGAAATAATTTTATCTTAATTTAAGTTTTTTTCAGTTGCTTATAATAATAACAATATTGCGATTATTCTACGATACCAATTACTAAGTTGTTAGAACAGAGTACTTTAAAGGGTTTCTCCCAAAATATTATTACATTTTCGCAATATTGCCT
This sequence comes from Teinopalpus imperialis, assembly GCA_029286865.1. Classification (NCBI taxonomy): domain Eukaryota; kingdom Metazoa; phylum Arthropoda; class Insecta; order Lepidoptera; family Papilionidae; genus Teinopalpus; species Teinopalpus imperialis. Next base: position 6,254,176 of record JAGSMU010000035.1, on the reverse strand, counting down.
TTCCCCACTAGACAGAAGAAGTATTTCTTATTTTAAAACGTCAACAAGAAACTTGAGTTTTAATTCATTTTGGGAAGTGTCGTTTAATAAAGAGCGACAATTATTTCTAAAATAACATGAACATTTTTAAATTTACTGAAAAATTCATAAAAAACCCACCATACCATTTCTTTTCATAAATAAACCCGACGTTTTTGCTTAATTCATGTTGCCTTATTTTATTTAATAATATATAGATATAAATTGTTGGGTAGATTTCAACGAAACATAAATATATAGGAAAATGATCTGAAGCAAATGATTGTTATACCTGCACTATTGCATGTGATATTTTTCATCCATATTCTATTACGAGCGATTGATAATATTTTTGTCCATTTCTAAGATATTGCAATAGTTAAATAACTATTCCACACTACCTAAGTTGGTGGATATAAGCATTCTTCTCTAAAGAATATTTAAGTATAATGCAGCACTCAACTGCATGATAAGTGAACTGACTTAAAGATTGGCAAGTGTATCTTGAATCTTTGTTAAGTATCGCTATCATCATTTTACATGTGCACTTTTGTGTGTTTGTTTGTCACCATTTGACACGTGGGAATGCCTCTGCGTTTGTGAAAATGCTTACAGCACTTTAGTGAGCACTTAATGTCATACATTAATCATAAAGAAAATATTAACGTGAACGTAGTCGAATTTAAAGCATGTTTTAAGGATTAAGAAATAGCGTTACTTAATCATTAAAAACTGGTGATAATCTACAACGTGGCCATATCCAAAGGCACATTCCCAAAAATTTAAAAGGAAACCGACGTCATAGGGACTCTCAAGCCCTCGAAACATCCAACCGATCCATCAGCCTATCGACCCATAAGCCTACTCAAAGTCTTTGGTAAGATAATGACAGGCTCATACTCGCCCGCCTCAAGGACATCATGCTGTCCCGAGGGCTACCAATCAATGAGCTGTTCGGGTTTCGCACCTAACACTCATGCACACATAAAGTGCACCGCATCACGCAGCACATTTTCAGTAAATTTCTTCAGGGTTACCAAACTGGGGCAGTTTACTCGACGTGAAGAAAGCTTTCGTCAAGGTCTGGCACAACGGGCTCATATACAAACTATATGAGCTCGGTGTGCCAGATCGAATCGTACTTATCATACGCGACTTTCTCCGAAATCGAACCTTTCGTTAGCGTATCGAGAGAACACATTCCGAGATTTACACCATTTGTGCCGGAGTACCACAAAGCTCCGTCCTAGGTCCTATTTTATACACACTGAACACCAACGCCATACCACGCACTCGCGGTGTAGAGCTAGGCCCTTTATATCTATTTATATTTTAATAAAACCCATCTACATCGCAAAATAAGTTTAAGTGCTTCACTTTTATGATCGCCTGGTACTTTTATTCGGATCGCACTGCACGCACACCCCCCGTAGCTTCCTCCGTGTACCCTCAACAAACTCCGCTAAATGAGCTTAATTAAATTAATCAAGCTGTGATTCAGCACCGGATTTGACTACCGTTGGAAAAAATGAAGCTACCGAAACGTCATTTGTATCACAAAGATTTAATAAAAGAAAGCGGGAATTAGAAAATGACAGTATAAAAGAATCCATAGATGAACTAAAAAAGCTGTTATCAACATCCATGTCTCAACAGGAGTCAAAATTAGCTGTCGTTATATCTACTATGAATGATATAAAATTGCAAAATGATAACATTGTAAGACTGTGGAAATTCTATTTGAGAAAACAAAGACCTCAAAAAGAAACTCGGTTTAATGAAATCAGAGAGAAAAGATTTTCACATACAAATAAATTTAAATAAGATAAGGTAGACACATGGGAAAGAAATTCTCGTGCTGCAGGGATTGAATTACGTAATTTTCCACAATTGACGATAGAAAATACATACGAACTTTCTAATTTGTTAATAAAAATTGGACACAATATTAAATCCCCAATTAAAAATGAAGATATTTATGATGTATTTCGACTTAAAACTAAGTCGGAATCTAAACCAATTATTGTTGAATTTACATCAGTTATCAAGAAGGAAGAAAGTTTGGATTTTATTAAAAAAAATCAAACGTGGGATAAATGGGCAACTGGACTCGTCCTCACTTGGATTGAAAGGGTCTTACCAAAAGGTATTTATTTCAGAGTTTAACAAGTAAAACCAAACGCCTATTTACATTGGTACTAGACTATGCCAAAAGTAACTCTTTTAAATATTGCTAGACGACGCATGGGTACATTTATCTTAGTAAGGAGGATGGACAACCTCCTATCCGGATCACAAACATTGAAGATCTATAACGTTTAAAATGTAAAAAATGACTAGGAAGTAACTTTAGCTTAGTATTACTTTTATTTTGCTCTTACGCCATACCGGTGCAAGCTTATATTTTACTACTCATTTATTTTATTATTTGCTACTCAAGTATTTTTACGCTCGTTCTCTTCCATTTATCTGCCTTTGCCTACGTTATACAGTTACAGTTAATACATATCTCACTTAAATCTCTCTCCTCATACATTATATATGACCCAAAAAATATTTATAAGAGTTCATTGTGTTTCTGTTTAGTTGTCACCTAAATCCTAATGTCATAATTTTTACTGAATGTTGGTTGGAACCCCATATAACACCACCAACCTTTTTTACTACACAATCAGAATGATGATTTGGGCAATATAAAATATTACCCAAATATAGATAAACTATCCAATCCCCGTTTTACTTGTTAATATTAAAGGAATATTATAATTGTTTCACTTTACAACTGTACATTTGGAAGGTGATCTTCAAGACACAGGCTGAACTAGTTTGGGGATTAAAAAGCAATTAATTTAAGTTATGTAAGTTGAAATAAATAAAGATCATTATAAAGATTATTATGCCTCCCCGCGTCACATTCACCGACTTCAGGTCGTCAAAATCGTTTCATGCGCAAGGCCACCGGTGCACGATGGTTCTTACGTAACGAAAATCTACAAATAGATCTTAAGCTGCCGACCATAGCTCAGTACCTGAAGCAAGCTTCCCGCCTATATTTCGACTCTGCCGTCACACAATCTAACCCCTTGAATGTAAGTGCCGCCACTTACAATCCCAACGCGAATCATAGATTCACCTGCGTCCGTAGGAGACCGAGGCACGCCCTCAACGACGTTTCTTGCGCCACTTCTTCTCAAGCGCCCACGCATTCCGAAGTGGTGGTACAGATAGCGAATATTAATAATATTAGCGATATTCATTTAAATAATCCTCTGTCAGAAGCAAGGGAGCCCTTGTGCTAGTTACCCATATATAGAGGTCTCAACTGAGTGCCATAAGCGCTCGGTCACCTTTCAACCCGGTGAAACTGTAAAATCCCTCGGGCTTAGAAGTGTGGATAGAATATTGAAGTCGATTATATAAGTACATCGTAGCGTTAGCAATAAAATTCGATATTCTACTCAATTATGAACTTCATATATCAAAGTATTCACTCAAGTATTTTTACGCTCGTTCTCTTCCATTTATCTGCCTTTGCCTACGTTATACAGTTACAGTTAATACATATCTCACTTAAATGTCTCTTCTCATACATTATATATGACCCAAAAAATATTTATAAGAGTTCATTGTGTTTCTGTTTAGTTGTCACCTAAATCCTTATATTATAATTTTTACTGAATGATGGTTGGAACCCTATAAAACACCACCAACCTTTTTTACTACACAAACAAAACATCAGAATGATGATTTGGGTAATATTAAATATTACCCAAATATAGATAAACTATCCAATCCCCGTTTTACTTGTTAATATTAAAGAAATATAATAATTGTTTCACTTTACAACTGTACATTTGGAAGGTGATCCCCAAGACACAGGCTGAACTAGTTTGGGGATTAAAAGCAATTAATTTAAGTTATGTAAGTTGAAATAAATAAAGATCATTATAAAGATTATTATGCCTCCTCATGTCATACCGGTGCAAGCTTATATTTTACTACTCATTTATTTTATTATTTGCTACTCAAGTATTTTTACGCTCGTTCTCTTCCATTTATCTGCCTTTGCCTACGTTATACAGTTACAGTTAATACATATCTCACTTAAATGTCTCTTCTCATACATTATATATGACCCAAAAAATATTTATAAGAGTTCATTGTGTTTCTGTTTAGTTGTCACCTAAATCCTTATATTATAATTTTTACTGAATGATGGTTGGAACCCTATAAAACACCACCAACCTTTTTTACTACACAAACAAAACATCAGAATGATGATTTGGGTAATATTAAATATTACCCAAATATAGATAAACTATCCAATCCCCGTTTTACTTGTTAATATTAAAGAAATATAATAATTGTTTCACTTTACAACTGTACATTTGGAAGGTGATCCCCAAGACACAGGCTGAACTAGTTTGGGGATTAAAAAGCAATTAATTTAAGTTATGTAAGTTGAAATAAATAAAGATCATTATAAAGATTATTATGCCTCCCCGCGTCACATTCACCGACTTCAGGTCGTCAAAATCGTTTCATGCACAAGGCCACCGGTGCACGATGGTTCTTACGTAACGAAAATCTACAAATAGATCTTAAGCTGCCGACCATAGCTCAGTACCTGAAGCAAGCTTCCCGCCTATATTTCGACTCTGCCGTCACACAATCTAACCCCTTGAATGTAAGTGCCGCCACTTACAATCCCAACGCGAATCATAGATTCACCTGCGTCCGTAGGAGACCGAGGCACGCCCTCAACGACGTTTCTTGCGCCACTTCTTCTCAAGCGCCCACGCATTCCGAAGTGGTGGTACAGATAGCGAATATTAATAATATTAGCGATATTCATTTAAATAATCCTCTGTCAGAAGCAAGGGAGCCCTTGTGCTAGTTACCCATATATAGAGGTCTCAACTGAGTGCCATAAGCGCTCGGTCACCTTTCAACCCGGTGAAACTGTAAAATCCCTCGGGCTTAGAAGTGTGGATAGAATATTGAAGTCGATTATATAAGTACATCGTAGCGTTAGCAATAAAATTCGATATTCTACTCAATTATGAACTTCATATATCAAAAGTATTCACTGAAGTATTTCCGTCATAAAAAACAGTTTTCAAAATTCCTACAAAATGTTTCAGTCCCTGCTATGAGGGATAGTTTAGCAGAAAGTTTTAATTTGCCCAATTTGTCCTTTTCATCGCCACTATTCAACGAATTTCATCGGCTGCCAACTTTTAACAAGGTTTCTTAGATGCTTTTTATGTTTGGAAATCACACCTAACGGAATAGTTCTAACGTGAACGACTCACGGTTTAAGAAAAAAACAAATAACGGTAATTCACTAGGTTGTATTTTTCGTTGGCACCAATATTAAATAAAGAATTGTATTTTTTAAAAAAACAAGAAAGCTGTCAGCGGAATAAACACTAACATTCCGGTTAACCTCTCCAACTAAGCTTAAAATACTTGTGAAAGGAGATGGTTCATAACAATAATCGAATAGTGGACTCGAACCGACCTTAAGTTTCGCAGACCGTAACCTAAACCATGTCAGAACTGGCGTGTATATATGTAAATCTTTGTTTATATCTTGAATCTTCGTTGAGGATGGATGTAGAAGTCATGGGCCGCAATCATATTACGATCAAGTGAACTATGTGCTCATTTTCAACCATTAATAAATGAAAAAATAAAAAAGATATCAGACTTTATCGTCTTAAAGACTTCTTAAACATTGGAAAAGCTGGTGTGGTGGCGCGGTAAGAAAATATGATTATCAATATCAATGATTCGCATAGGGATTTTAAATCATTAGCTCAAGTAAAAAAAAATAAGTTGCAAAAGCTAAACTCGTCTGCGATGGACATTACGTTCCAATGCGCTCTGCCGCTTACCGAGATTGTTAAATCATCGAGTTATAATAATCAGACGAGTAGTAGTGCCTCCCTAGATAATCCCTAAAACTGATGACACTCCTAGTAATGGGCGTGGCCTAAAAGAAACGCCGCTCGCTTCCTCAGTCATGCATCGACAGTTGTTTTAGCCGGACGGCAGCTTAATCAATTTGTTTAAGTAGTCGGATCTATGCCGCCTTATTTGTGTATGTTTTCAATGGATGGGAAAAAATCTATGTTTATATCTATTGAAAAAATTACTAAAATGAAATTGAAATTTAGAATTTACTTAGTATTGAGATTCTTAATAACAGTATTATTATCATTAAGTTCTAATGTTTTAGTTCAAAAATTCTAATGTTTAAACATCAAATATTTGTTTCATTATACGTCAGGAACTGCCCGTTTCTCGGGTACTCAAAGGTACTATGTATAACAACGTCAAATAAATTTCGTGGTACACAACGTCATAAACATGAAATGTGTATACCTGGACCCACTGAGCCTTTGTAAGTTTAAGATTTTACATTTACTTTGCAAATGTATGGGCTTCCAAAAATAGGGGATTTATAACAAATGAATACAGAGAAAATTGTACTCGTCATCGTATTTTTTGGGTGAGGTCACTTCTTATACTAGTGCTAAATAAGTCAATAATAGCAGAAATAACAAATTTAGATAGATCATCATCATCATTGTTTTTTGAGCTTTCGCTGATAAAGCAAGTAAATCGTGAAGTCAATTATAAAAATGCAGAAATTCTAATCGGATTGTCATTGGATTGTTCATAAAACTATTTCCAAAAAAGACGGTTAAAAAATGCGAGGTATATTAAAGGTTCTGGCAATTCCGAGGATAAAGATAAGATTTTGTTGTAACTAAGGTTAGTATGGTATCTAAAAAAATTACAAGGGTCCAAAGGAAATATGTTGAATAGGAAAAATAATTTTGAGTGTTATTTTATAGTTGTCCGTCACTACTGCACAGACTGTTGTCTGTTGATGATACGGTAAATATATTTATAGTTATAATAACAACATTTTTTTTTAAAGAAAGCTATTGAAAATAAAAAAATGGTATCAGCCGTATGTTCGTACTATTTCGTACTATCAACAGATACAATATCACTTCCGCTGTCGAAGACCAGAAAAGATCGGGGTAGCCGCGTCCTGTTAGTTAACTACTAAGGCTGTTAATGCTGTTAAAGCCAGAATTAGGCCCCATTAGGGTTTCGACGAATTCGAAGCAATTTTTTCGAATAGAATATTTTTTAATTTTTTGCTTACTGACTAATAAATATGTAGGTATAAATTGTAATAATAAAATTAAAAAAAAAATGCATTTTCATTTGTAACAGAACTTATATATTTGTCTGTAGCAAGTTAAACATATCGGCAAGAACGTCCACTCCGTGTGTAGGTGTGGACATGATCATGTGGACGAAAATGGATTACAGCAGCCATAGGAGGAGAGGTAGAAAAAGTAATTTATGATTTAGGATAATGTAAGTAATAATGACAAAAAAAAACAAGGTATTACGCGCATTAAATCTAAGTTATATTTTGAAACGTTTATAATGAAATAGTAGGTGTATTTAATAACATAAGAAAAATTATTGTTTCAACAGTCTAATGAATCGTATTTTATATTAGAGCGTAGACAATACACGGAAGTGGGGGAGGCTAATTGACACATAATATGATTAAAAATCGTGTCACTACAACTTCCCAGAGCTTGAACATTTTAATTAAAATTTGTCGGTGATCCATGGTACCTGTAAACGTACACTGGTATATTTTAATGAACATTTATCGTAATTAATAACCAAGCTAGTTCAGTACCAGATTGCTCGCTTTATATTTTGATAGTACGCGTATAACCTGAGTTAGTATTTTTTTTAGTATCCAGATTATTCCCTTTTGTCACTTAAAAAACTGCAATTTTAACGATTCCGCATTTAATCGTAGTCCTCAGGTGTGACCAGGATTGTACTAGCATAAACCTTGATTAATCTTTGTTCAGAACTGATGTAGATTTCATAAATCACAATTATCGCTTACCATTAAGTAAACTGTGTGATCATTGTTCAAGATGAGTATTAAAAAATAAATTAAATTAACAAGATTATCTTAGAATAAGTTTACAAAAAATTTTGATGGAAATTACAGCATGTATATATTATAAGTTATAATTTTATTATGTACAGTATTCCAAAAAATGTGTAGTAAAACATAAATTCTTAACATGAGGGAATCAATTGTATGGTTGCTCGTACAAATAAATCCGCATCAACTTCTCTTAGATTCTCTTGCATTTTTGCGGCATCTCTCTAAGATTAACCTAACGCTTATCACTTAACGACTTAGGGGCATGTCGGCTGAGAATAAATGTTATTTTAAACAGACATGTGCTTAACGTCATTTTGTTTATTTTATTGCTAACATCTAGATCTATTAGCTATTAGATGCTGCTATGTCTTATGTCTATTGTAATAAATACTGCCAGCTGCATATTTTATTAATTTATTTAGTTTTATTATTTTTTGTTTTCATCAGGTCATTTTCATCCAATGCCGAGTGCGGGCTAGTCGCCATGCCTGTGGCTTTTTACCCATAGATCCTTTCTTCTACTTTACCAGAACGTTGTTCCTTCTTATTGATTGTCTGTGGACGTTTCTGCCCCCAGTTCTATATCCCTATTCAAGGACAATTTCGTGGTTGTAGGCCCGCACAATCCTATTCTCATCGAGCTACTACACTTGCATCGTCTAGCCTGGTTAGTCTCCGGATTTCGGTGTTTCTGATTTTATCACGTAGTCATATACCTGACATCGCTCACTCGATGGCTCGTTGCTCCTATTCCCATCGAGCTACTACACTTGCATCGTCTAGCCTAGCTAGTCTCCGGATTTTGGTGTTTCTGATTTTATCACGGATTCATATAGCTGACATCGCTCACTCGATGGCTCGTTGCTCCTATTCCCATCGAGCTACTACACTTGCATCGTCTAGCCTAGCTAGTCTCCGGATTTCGGTGTTTCTGATTTTATCACGGAGTCATATACCTGACATCGCTCACTCGATGGCTCGTTGCTCCTATTCCCATCGAGCTACTACACTTGCATCGTCTAGCCTAGCTAGTCTCCGGATTTCGGTGTTTCTGATTTTATCACGGAGTCATATACCTGACATCGCTCACTCGATGGCTCGTTGCTCCTATTCCCATCGAGCTACTACACTTGCATCGTCTAGCCTAGCTAGTCTCCGGATTTCAGTGTTTCTGATTTTATCACGGAGTCACATACCTGACATCGGTCACTCGATGGCTCGTAGGTCATTGGTCTTAAGCCGGTGGTGTTGCTTCCAGAGTCCTGAATTCACATGTGCAATTTGTGCAACACGGCGTTTGTTCTTCGGTCTGAGTGTGTTTGTTTTACCTATGTCCTTGACTTTATATCTGCACCTTCATTAGCACAAAAATTACAGCGGACTTTAGGTGAATGAGTGCTTCTGTGTTTGTATAATATAATATTAACAGCATTATATTATATACTTCGCAGTCGGAGTCATCTTGTAAGAACCAAAAGATGGCATCGTGATCAAAATTGATCAAGGGGATACTGTTCAATTTAAATTCCAAGATTATCGTCATCATATAATAGAAGATTATCTTGTAAATTTCATTCATTTCTTTTTAATATTGAGCTTGAACAGTGATCAGAAAGTTCACCTGATGGTAAGTGTTTTAATATATACTTCGGAGTCGAAGTCATCTTAAAATAACCAAGAGATAGCATCGTGATTAAAATTTATCAAGAGGATACTGTTCAATTTCAATATTCATCATATGATGACGATAATATTGACTACGTATTTAAATATTAGCATAAAGTTTAGACATCATCATATTTGGTGTCTTTATATAAAGTTTCTGCTGAATAATACCGTGATCTAATTAATTTAAAAAAAAATTATAAGTTTTACGTCCAATAACGAACAGTCTACCTTTACATAAGTTATTCTGCATCCCGTTACACCGCTGCTATCCACGAAAAGTTAGGAGGACTCCTCACTTTGGGGTTCGCAGTTTTTATCGCTTACTAAACTAAACACAGAAACGCTAAGCCATTATTTAATACAGGTTCCCATGGTCAAGCCGATCCGTACGAGCAACGACAAGCGTATAGCTCTAATGTGGATCTGTCGCATAAAAATATAAATAAAGATGACTATGAATACATAGTTCATCTGATAAGAAAGATCTCTTGTATGTTGACACATGATGTAGGTAGAAATAGCGCTATGAATTTCTCCGACCTTGAATTAGAAAACTCAACCAAACAAAAACTACGCATTCAGAAAATATACATATATATATATATATATATATATATATTATTTCTGTTTTCTCTTATTGACTAATTCCCTCATTCCTATATGAAACATAAAAAAAATCAGCAATAACTCTTATCGAGAATTCTTTAAATAAAATTAAAATTTGTATTCCTCATAAACGTAATAATTTTAAAAACCAATGTGTTGTAACTCTTAGTATTTTTATCGCTCGTATAATCCTGTACAGAATTGCATGCTTAAATGATTAATAATTTTTCTACCCTCAAATAAATTCTTTTTTGTCTTTCTACAATAAAAAGCGGTCACCACAAGTTAACACGTGTATACCATCCTGGGTCAAAATAAAGATCTTAGTTACCCCAGTGCTAAATTCCTAATGAATTGATCATATTAATGTGGCCGCTCGCTTGTGCAGTGTTATTGGTACGCACCATAAGGAACTTTGATAGTAAAGTTGTCTTAGCTTTTGTCTTTGGAAGATTGGCAGTTGCCCTTACCTTTGAGGTAAGTTATGCGACGAGACGCGTCCGAATGGGCAGTGCTTACGATAAGGCTTCCTTTGTTCGAAACAAGTTGTTTGAGAATCGAAAATTTGTGCTCAGTTAGGATTTTTAATTGTTCATACATTTTTGGTTACATATATTGAATGTTCGTAGTGCAATTTAGACGGCCGTTGTTGACAAATATGGTGCCTTTAAAGACAAGGTTTCACCCGCAATCGTACACACACCAGCAACTTACATTCTAAAGTAGCGGAAACACAATACAAGTGGAACTACCTCAAGGCCCGTCATTTAAGCGATTTATTTTATGAATATTATTCTGGGTTTTGATTCCACCAACACCTTGGCCGGTCGACGGGGATAGTGTTGTAGGTTATCGATTCTAGATGCCCTATCGAGATATACGCCTACCAATTGCCAACACATATAAATCGATAGGTCCTACATTTTTATTACTAAACATTACGAGCAACTATTACGTTACTTTAGTACTAATTTACCGTCACAATGTGAATATTATGCTCGTTTGCAATTGAGCTTATATTTATATATTCATATATATACATATAACGTAGATAACGTAATTGGCTTCAGTATGATAAATATGATTTTAATCAGATTAATGATCCATCCGCTACGTACGTCGAAGTTTAAGCGAAGCTTCGTCAACTGTATATTGATAGATACCCCACTACTAGTTATCTAAGAGCTGTTCTAAACTCGTTAGAGAAATATCTTAAATACACTAAGGATCCTTTTGATATCCAGAATGGATATCAAAAGAACAGAAACACTTTTTTTTTATTACATTGAGAGTGAAAAACGAGCACATAGTGCACCTAATTGTAAGTGATTCCTGGGGCCCACGACATCTACATTCACCCTTGACACGGAATCATAATGCTCATGCGTTGTCACCGTTGAGGACTGAGATGGAATGCCTAGTCACCGGTTATAAAGGTCTTCGGATCCTTACGCTCACCAGACATAACACAGCAGCATTATACTGCTATTTTACGCTGGTATTCTGTGAAGGTGTGGTCCTACCCTGGTCGAGCTGACCTACTCATACTGCACCTAGAAATAAACTGCAGTGTACCTCTACTGCTGTAAAAATGTCAATAGGGCATTATATTGTTATGGCATCTGTGGCAGTCGACATTCAATGGAGCTGAGATGATGAAGATGATGACAAAATGTGTGAACTTACTGTTAGGTTTTATAATTTTAAAATTAAATTGCTCTTATCTATCCATATCAGAAATATTACATTAGGTTGGCTGGGAAAGAAACAAATGTTTATTTTATTTCTAGTGTTTTCTTTGCATAATCTATATTATTTTGACATTAAACTACCAACATGAGTCAATTAGTATATATATGTGTGTAAAAATAAATATTATTAGTTTATATGTATGTAAAGTACAGATATCTTTAACTAAAATGAGTATTTTTCTTACACACAATATATTCTCTACTCAACACAAAGTTAGTCAGTTTGGTAGAGAATGCCTTTTGGCATTAAGTCCGCCTTTTTGGACAATGTTTGTATAACGTTGTTGTGTTTCGTATGGCGATTGTAGATATCCAGAGACGCGCATATGCATGTTAAGGTTTTGTTGAGGAATTGAATTGAACTGAATTGTATGCTCGTTAATTTGAATTAATGTGCTAATTTCGTAATTTTCATGGTATTCAGGGTGACAAACCAGCACACGGTTCACCTGATGGTAAGTGATCCCTGCAGCCCATGACTCCCACATCCTCGATAAGGAATCATGATACAGATGCTCATCGTCACCCCGGAGGACGAAGACAGAATGTCTCCTTACTGACCAGACTAAACACAGCAGCGTTATGCTGCTATTTTTGTACCCTGTTGGTCTGTTGGCGTAGTCCTTCCGCGGTCAAGCCGACCCATTCATCCTTCATCTAGAAACCAACTGTAGTGCCGTCTATGCCGGTTTGATTTATTGTCGTTTATTGAATATACGGTTTTAATAGTGAAAACTGCCATTACAATATTAACGAATTAACTGGTCCATTGATTCAAACCGAATTGCAGCTAATGGCTCGATAAATGATATTCTAATACGATTACTGCACGATTGGTTCGATATTAATCGTAACAGGTGATTATAATGTTAGATTAAATAATCGTATTTAGAGATCACTGAAAGTTCCGAAGCGGGAGCTGTGGGTAAATAAAATTACTCATCCCGTATCTACTTCACTACATGTAGTTTGCAGTGCATATAAATAACAGTGATAGAGCTACACTGCAGTTTGTTTCTAGCTGCAGAATGAATGGGTCAGCTCGACCGGGGTAGGACCACGCCATTACAGAACATCAGCGAGTAATAAATAGCAGTAAAATATTGCTGTTTCGTCTGGTGAGTACAGGGATCTGGAGACCTTTATTACTGGTACGAGGCATTCTAACTCAGTCCTCAAGGGTGGCGCATCTGCATTATGATTCCTTGTCAAGGATGAATTCAGGTGTCTTGGGCCACAGGAATCACTTACCATCAGGTGGACTGTGGGATAGTTTGTTGCTTAAAATATAGTAAAAAAAATTACATAAATAAGCATCGGTTGAGAATCGAAACTAAGAGTATCGACTCAGCAGCTAAGTAGTCTTACTTTTACGTCCCGCGACTGTCATAAAAAGTAAATGACCCCATTGTATCCATTAACAATTTTTTTTTCACGTAATTGACATCTTATACCATTTTTGTAACAGCCAGTTTTGAGCTTGGCTCTACGATAAAGGAAAACATACTCATAAAACTGTACCATTTATGAAACTAACTAACAAACGAGCACACAGTTCACCTGATGGTTAGTTATGTTTATGTAGAATAGATGGCAAACAAGCAAGCGAGCTTGATGGTATGTGATCAGAATCACCCATGAGCACCGACAGCAAATGAGTAGCAGATGCTTTGCTGGACTGAATGCAATGGTATTGACTGGGGAACATAAGTATCTAAAGCTATTAACAAACTGCGTATGGACCGATACCGAGGACTGAAAAACGCATCGCTTCCATTACACTAACATTCATTTAAAGAATATTTTCAATACTATTAACATTACTAATATTCCGGTTAACCACTACAACTGAGCTGAAAATGCTTGTACTAGGAGATGGTGACGACAATAGTCGAATGGCGGATTGGAATCTACGATCTTAAGTTTCGTAGACCGTACCCTAAACCATTAAATATTGAAGCTTCAATAATAAACAGTAGTTATTAGATCTCCGGATCCCCACACTCACTTTAAGAAATACAGTAGCGTCGTGATGCAGTTTCAGGACAGTATTCTATAAGCATTTGGCCCTTCCTACTACTAGAAAGAATCTGCTGCAGCGAAGACTTATAACTGTCCAAGCTCTAGCATTCTCTGTCAAAAATATTACCAACTCATGTAAATTTCCGCCCTAGATTCCTGTGATTGCTATGTGAGTACCCATGAAATTTTCACACTTTATTTTCAATTTGCACACACAACACAATCATGACTACATCGTAGTATTAGGCATTAGCATTTAGCCAATATGCGGGTGACTGTACACAGTCTTCAAAGTGTGATAACGAAGTAGGTAAACCACAGTGTGATACCACAAGAGTGCACTCCGTTACTCCGTTTGAAGCTAGAGTGGCGAGAGGTATTATTGATGGACATACCATAAGATTAATGCCAAAGGTAAATTAATTTAATAAACATAGCGCAGCATTAATAATAACTATACTATGTTTATATATTAAAAGTATCAGCCTCATGCAGGTTTTTCAGAATATTTTCCATCACTGACAGGCGCATGGTATCACCTAACATTAACTATAATTTCATTAGTAAATTAAAAGTGAATTACAACGGCACTTTCTTGTTATTTTCAAAGAATTTTGTGCAATGTTTATAACGTGTTTTCATTACATATACATATTTACCACAAATTCTCACGTACAAAAAAAATACTTCTCGTTTCCCCTCTACATCTCCACTGCACATGATAGCGTTCGCAAGTGGCTAATAATTTAGAGCAGAAGATTACCATTTTTACGTAAACAGGATATAAGGAAAACATTCTCAGAACGCAAGTGTTGGAAGGAAGGTTTGAATAAAAAGTACCCTTTCTCAAAACAGAACCTTATTATTTAGTCATGGCACATATCATTTTTTTTTCTCAAGCATAAAAAAAACGTAGCTTGTTTATAAAACTTTAATATAGTGCGTTACCCGTTTACTTAAAATTATATTATCAAGAACAAAAGACAAGTTTCCATTATATACATTGTGTAATAAAGTTAACAAAAAATTTCACGAACTGACATTATTTTAATTCTGTTCCTAAGGGCAGATAGAAAAACGGGCAATTGCTGTATTAGCTTCGAAATAAAACGATGCGTACACTTACCGTATTTCACAGTACGTACGCTGTAGGTCATTCAAAAATATCAAATCTGCTTTGACATGTTTTTGCAATGAGTCACGGTTCGTATCGAAGCAAAAGCAGAGGTCAACAATTTGTACGAACTTATTAAAATTGTAGGAGGCCGCACCGCTATTCTTCTTTTTGAGACTTAGCTTTTCCTTCATTTTGATTTGCAGTGGAGGATATTGTATATCGTAACAATGCGCTGCTCTTAAACCAATTTACAAATTGTGCTTTTTTCTCACCAGTATTAGAACATGAAAAATGGGGTTTTTCCGTACTTTAGTAAATTTGTTCAACAAATCATTATTTCCAGACTCATCGGTGAATTCATTCATACAGCAGCAGGGAACAAAGTGCAAGCAAAGTTAAGATAATACGGACGAACTACTTGTGAATTGAAAGATCTGCAAAGATCGAGATCTATCTGAAATTGTTAAGCAACTTTTTCAATCTGTTGGTCTGTTATGAATTTGTACGAAATCGATTTCAACTTCTAACGTCGACAAACTACGTCAATTAAGTGAGTTAGATAAAGGTTGTTGTAACGTCAGTTGATGCAGGTGGCTCGTACTCTATGGCATACTCGTCTCGTGGCCTATGCTCAGCAGTGAACCAGAAGAAAAAAAACTTGGCTGAAATGAGGATGCTGATGAAATTGAGATTTACTAAAAATAATAATTTTGCTGTTTTACTTATGTATTAAGGAGTCGTAGAAATACCAGTTGATCATATAATATATAATAATAAATACAAAAATTATATATACAATAATAATACACTATACACTATAAAACCGTTCAGCGATAGGTAAGAAAAGTTCTTTAGTGGCAGTCTCTTTATGGCTATTGCAGTGTGGAACGACCACCCACTAGATAGAGTACTAGTGTATGCAAGTATGCTGAAAGTCAATGGATGCAATGGCTCAAGAACTCGCCTCATGGTCGACCATGGGGAAGAATGTATTCAGCAGTGGGCTGATTACGGGTTGAAGTGAAGTTGATAATAATGCAGATAGGCAACAAAATGGCAAACAGTTCATTGGTAAGAGAAAACTGCAATCAATACAAACCAATATTCATTCCCAACAAAGTTCCAAGATGCACAAACTTTGTTAAGTTTGAGGACAACGTGGACATTCCACTCGTTTCCTGGATTTGACTTTCCCATATCCCACAACGCATCAGTCGAACATTGTTCTCTCAGAAACGAAACAATACACTCAAGTACATACGTTCATGAAAATTTCCTTTCATAATTTTAAATCAATGTAAACTCTTTATATGAATTCATTCATCGCTACGACAACGTGAATAAAACAGTCACATTTATCAGAAAAGTTTTCATTCAAATTCACACCTATATATAGTATGTTGCACACGGATAGATTGTATGAATAATTTATTGATCTCTATCATGGCGATATCTTCAAAATATTACCAGAAAATATCAACTGAGTAGAAAATATTATAGTACCGTAATTGCGGAAACAGAGACACTCACTTACCGCCAACTTCCCTAGTCCCATGTTATGTTTGTGCAATAAAATTGGAGAAATATTCAGATATAGTGTCAAAACTTAGGGACGTAGAGCCAGGTAGTTTACAGTGGTAGAGTTACACTGCAGTTTGTTTCTAGCTGCTGAATGAATAGTTCAGTTCGACCGGAGTAGGATCACTCTGTCACAGAATACCAGCGTAAAATGACAGCATAATTCTGCTGTGTTTCGTCTGGTGGGTGTAGAAATCCGAGGTCGAGGCGCTCTATCTCAGTATTCAAGGATGACAACGTATCTGCATTTTGATCCCTTGTCAAGGAGGTAGCTAGTTGTTATGAGCCACAGGAATCATTTACCATCATGTGAACTGTGTGCTCGTTTGTTACTCTCCATGTAATAAAAAAAATCCAGGTACTCTAAACACTGCACCACGTCAATTATATGAATAAAATTGTATAATTTACTTATGTCTACATAACATTGACGGAAGCCTCGATTGAAGTTCCACCAGTCGCTGGCGTTATGTATAGAAAAGGTTCAATAAACTTTGTCAATATCGTTAAATACCCATTTTATTATCAATCATTTTCTATACGTGTACAGTATATAAATTGGCCTAATAATGGATGCCTTTATAGAGGCTCGTCATTTTATCGAAATTCTTTTGCGAATACTGTACTTTACGAGATAAGTTAGGGCTGAATGCCCGAAAGACATTGTCGAGGCGTACAATAAGGCTATCTGTGTCAGGCGTTCTGAGACACTAACAATGGTTCACGACACGGACGTATATTTTAATGTGATGATCTAAATAGACGGAATATTTAACTTTTTAAACAAAATAAGTATGTAAAATACTAAAGCTGTCTCGATGTTATGTTGATTAGGTATTTCGTCTCTTGTTATACAATTATTTGAAATTTATTGTATTTTTTTATTGCATGATATCATTGAATTCGTGCAATCTATGTTACATTATGTGTGTCACATGTTTATGAAGTTTTTAAAAAAAGAATGCTAACGTCTATATTTTTTTAGTTCAAAGTAAATATCAGTATTCCACAAATTCGGATACGAATCCTTAATTATTGAAAAAGTCGAGCATGTTAAAAGCGACTGTCCAAATTTTGCGAATACTAAACTTTCACTCAAACGTTAGCATGTAAAAAATCATGTCCCCGTTTCGTAAAGTGTGCTCGTTTTCGTAGATGTAAATGTCGTTGACAGATAGACAAAGGCAAAAGTTGAATTGTACTTTTTATATAAAATAATATGTATTTAAATACTTTATATTGGAGTATTGACAGTCTCGTGGTGAGATAACTTGCTTGATGTAACCTGAGGTCCCATTTTTTAAGGTCTAGCTTTCTTATATAAGTCCCATGTTATTGCATTTTAAGTACAACTTTCCAATTCTATTATACGGATGCATATATACAAATAAGTTGGCAGCATCTAGCTAACTACAAGGGCGTTGATTCAGGACTTCAGTGATCC
This sequence comes from Teinopalpus imperialis, assembly GCA_029286865.1. Taxonomy (NCBI): domain Eukaryota; kingdom Metazoa; phylum Arthropoda; class Insecta; order Lepidoptera; family Papilionidae; genus Teinopalpus; species Teinopalpus imperialis. The sequence goes on along the minus strand of JAGSMU010000035.1, from coordinate 6,235,964 downwards.
TAGGCCCGACATAGGTATATACATGACCGACACTAACAGTGGTAGAGCTACACTGCAGTTTGTTTCTAGCTGCAGAATGAATGTCAGCTCGACCACGCCTTCAAAGATTACCAGCGTAAAATAGCAGCATAATGCTGCTCTGTTTAGTCTGGTTTAGGGATTTTATTTCATCTCATTCATCTTAGTCCTCAAGGGTGACAACGCATCTGCATTATGATTCCTAGTCAAGAATGAATGTAGATGTTACGGGCCACAGGAATCGCTTCCCATCAGATATACTTTGTGCTCGTTTGTCACCCCAAGGCAATAACAAAAAAACTCGTCAATAGACCGTATCGATTATAGTGACACCTTCCAATTAAAGATTATTCAACTCCGCAGAAAGGCATTACCGCAAGCACATACCCATCTATTAATTTATCAATAGAGAGGGAAACAATGTAAATACGCTGTCAGCAGGAAATTAAAATGTATTACCTCTTCAGCTGTAATGAGATTTCTTTTACTAACAAGAAGTAACACAACAGCGCTAAGATAGCCTACTTCTTCAGTTCAGCCGATTTATTCGTATTTCGTGAATAACACCTGTGTTACCACGGTAAATAATAGGTAAGATTTGAACGAGGTAATACCGTCTGTTTACATTTTCACTTTCTTTTCTAGTCAATGAAGGGTCGCGCCCTCTGTCCAAGCGCTTATTATTTTTTTAATATAATATAGGTAAACTTAAATCATCGATACGAGTGGTAACTATTTTAAATTGACACATAATTATACAATTACTAATTGGTTCAGTTATCTATCACGTTTTAGATATAATATCTATGAAATAAGATCGCCGGACTGTACTATGGATGTAATTTGATGGAAATAAAATCTTCTTATTTACTTTATCACCGTCTGGAATAAGCCATGAGGCGCACTCCCTCGTAATCGGTATTACATAAACTTGGAACGAAGAGCTTAGGACTTTTGATTTCCCAAGGCACTCACTATCTTAAAATCGGTGACGATTCACCTGTTTCAAAATAATTTCACAATACTTACTTACCGGCTACTGTATTGACGACTTCATAAAATACATCAAGGAGAACGGACAAACATTCCGCATAAGCGCCACCGCAGCTATAGCATTTTTTACTATACATTTATACTTCCTTTTCCTGCTGAATTTAATAAGTAAATACTTGCTATAAAAATGCAGTTAAATTTGTCTTACACAGTCACCTATCTCGAAGTTTACCTATAATTGTAATTATGATACCTAGGGTCCATGAAATATGTATACCCCTGAGGACTGAATGTATCGTCACATAACGTACGGTTTATTTAACAAACCAAACAGAAACAATATCTTCACCTTCATCGTCTTCAACTAATCTTTGAAAGCGGGATGAAAAATATAATTATAAAAGATTTGCACGTTGATATTATGCTGGGCGTGTCATTAAGCGCAATACCGATTAAAACCAGGTTCGTTATATTCGGATGAATTTTCCGTCATCAGCTGATCGCCCGAGTCTCGTCAATAAAAGAACGTGATGAATACACATATTTATAGTATTATATAACTATAAGGTATATATATACTACGTACTTACCACCACTTTGATCTCAAATAATCTGGGGCTTGGATACGAATTCCAAATTCAAATATATTTCAAATTATTATTAACATTATGCTTGTGCATTTGTGTTTCGAATTTAGTGATTCATTTGTTTTCGTGCCGTTTGGAAAACTTGAAATATCACGTTTTTTACGAATGTGAGTTCCACCGTGGCACCAGCGCTACAGAAACAGCTTGAAGGAATAATGATGAGTATGGGGAAGCTACCGTAAAAAAGCTCGTACCATATGTAGGTTACAACGTTTTCGTTCTGGAGATTTTGACCTCCAAAACAAACTCCACGGACGGACGGAGACCAAAGATGACAATGAAGAAATAAAGTTGATCGTGGAAGCGGATTTATCGTAAACTAGAGTTAGCGGCAGGCTTCTTTTTCCACATAGTATGCTAATTTCGTATGTAAGGACCTAATAATACAGGCTGTGGTGGTATGTAAATGGTTCCACTCGACCGCGGAAGGACAATGCTCTCACAGAATACCAGCTTAAAATAGAAGTGTAATGCTGCGGTTCGTCTGGTCAGTGTAGAGATCCGGAGACCTTTACTTGTTAGCGACAAGACATTCCATCATATTTTATATTATGATCAGGTGACGACGCATTTGCATTATGCTTTATCGTCGGGGGTAAAATGTCAATAGGCGAACTGTATGCTCAATTGTTACCCTCAATTATAACAAAAAAATTACGCAATTCTTAGCACTTACAGCGATGTTACTTATTTACGCTGTTATCCTGTAAGGGCATGTTTCGTCTTTACCGCCAATAACCTGAATTAGTACACGATATGCAAGCTTAGCTACGTAATTTCGAATTCACTATTCGATTATTGCTATGCTCATAGTTTAAGCATGTAATTAAAGTAGTAAAGGAACAGGAATATTAGTGAAGTTAATACCATTAGTAGCATTATTGAAAAACCCAATCAAAAGAATTTAGAATTTTTTTATCAGTTAAAAAGATTGTCTAATTTCCGTATATAAAAATATTTCAAGTACTTAACTAATACATAGTTAAGTAGTTAAGTACTTGAAGTAATAGTAAAAGTAATGTGTCCAACATTACTTTTACTATTCCTTCATTATTTGAGACTTTATGATTGATTGCTTTAATTCCCTTGCTGCTTTTGTTGGAGCCCGTTTTCTTTGGTATGTATTTGCATTAATTAACCGAAAGGGATAAGTCGGCAAGGAAAAATAAAAGTTGAAACATTTATCTAACTCGTCTTTAATTGCCTTGGCGAAAGATATTTAGCTTAATTAAAATGTAGAAGTAAGATAAAACTGCATCCTAATTTGTTTTGCTATATAAATATCCGGTCTAAATAAACATGTTACTTGAAACGCAGCAGCAAAATGCTGCCTGTTGGTATTACAGTCGATTTTTAACTACAGAAAAATTCGACAATGAGTAAGTTTGCGTATGTTTTCTTTAAATTTAAAAATGAATTAGTTGTTGTGACTACTTGCTTCCAGCGATGGTCGAATCCAGGCAGTAGTAACAAATTGTTGAAATAATTAGAAATCTGTGTATAAATGCACAGAATATATTTATTTATTTACTCTTTATCGTTATACCAAAATAAGTAGAATGGCAACTAACTAACGTAATAGGGAAGGTGCTGACTAGTGAGTGCTTGTGTTTGCGCAAATGCTCACAGTAAAATAAAATATTCTGCGGCGTTGATGTCACCGGGCAACGACCAGAATATATCGCCAGATATCGACCAGGAGAAAATTTTCAACTGCGCAGAATATTCTATTGTGCCGTAAGCATTTGCGCAAACACATAAGCATCGACTTTTGAAAATAGACAACTCACGCCGCCATTAGATATTATCACAATCTGAAATCAAAAATTGTTTCTACCAAGAAAGTAGCTGGCTAACAACACGACAAAAACACAACGTTATTTTAAATTAGGTCTAAGCAAAGAACTCAACTCGACGTAAATCCAAGTCCAATTTACTCCAAGGATCTGTCCGCGTCGTATTAAAAATTAATCCTCGACTTGTTACTGCTGAACAAGACCCATTTAGTTTTCTAGACTTAGTTCTGAAGTTATTCAAATTGCAATTGTTTCTTATATTCTTTTATAAACGCAAAAGTTTAAAGTTAATATTTTTTCACTTAACTTTTCCAACATGCTGAGATAGGAGAAAAAGATAATCATGGAATATTCCAATAATCTTTGGGCATACATTAAGAGTAGGTAAAGGGAATAAAAGGTTTTATACGTACACACCTATATATTGTATGCGACAGGATCAACACACACAGTTGTAATTTGTCCCTTTCGTGAAACGTGAAAATTTTAAAATCTTTATTTCACTATTCATTGAATAACACAACCGCTAATCCGCTAAGTTAATCTAGTTCCGCTAACCATGCGACATGTGACATCGGACATATGTACTTTTTGATGATCCTTATTTATTAAATAATACGCGATCGTCCATAGATGTTTACAAAAATGTAATATTTATTGATGTAAATGTTTTAATATTTACATAAACAAAACGCAAGGGACGTTATTATAAAAAAAGTGAAATTCGCATTATAAATTACAGCGATTGCGTTGCTCTTAATTGCTCAGGGACTGTGTTGGTTCTCAGGACACTCTTAGATGATTATTTCCGTTGGAACCGTTTATCGTTATATTAATGTGGCAATTAGTTAACGTATACATTGTTTAAATTATATCACGAGTGACAAACTCACTCGACAGCATTTATCATCAAGAAAGATTTAAGAAGTACATACAAAATTACAAGATTAGACAAACTTATTACTTAAATATTTATTGCCTTGAAATTTTTTAATTAAATTTAAAATTCCTAATAAACCTGTGATTGTTATAACCAATTCCCAGTTGTCCAGATCCCTTATCTTAATTAATTGCTGCGTCATTAAGATACAGAGCAAGTGTTAAAAATCCCTGAGGTTCCGCTTGAGGCTCTTCGATAGAAATTTACAGCACTTGTGATTGTTTCGGATAACTGTTGTTTTGGCAGTCTTTCCAGTAAAAGGTAAAGGCTTGATTTTCAGCCTGCACTTCTAAACAGAGCTGTCAGTTCTTGTTTGTTCAGCTTCAGTACCTGAAATCATTTTGAGGCTTCATCTGTTTATTTAAACGCAATCAGGTTCCAATAGACGTCTCGAAGACTCTAAACGCTCTGACTGCTCGTCTCGTCTTTCCTCAGTCTGGTCAGGTGGTTCAGTGGATTTTAAAGAGATTTGTCGCTCATTGTTACTGAGTTGTTGTTGTTACTCACTATTATTTTAGAATATTCTAAATGTTGACGTAAAAACAGCTAATTTGACAGTAGTAGAGACCTAGGACAGTGGTTAACCGGAATAATGGTAATGGTCCTATTACCAATATTCCGGTTAACCACTCAAACTATGCTAAAATTGCTCAAGCTAGAAAATGATACAAGACTATGGCCAATTGGCGAATTTAAACCTCCTTTGAAACACATCATAACAGTGGTAGAGCTACAATGCATTTTGTTTCCAACTGCAGAATGAATGGGTCAGCTCGACCAAGGTAGGACCACGCCTTCACATAATATGAGCGTAAAATAGCAGCATAATGCTGTTGTGTTTCTTCTGGTGAGTGTTGGGTTTCGGAGACGTTTATTACTGGTGATGAGGCATTCCATCTCAGTCATCAAGGGTGACAACGCATCTGCATTATGATTCCTTGTCTAGGATGTATGTAGATGTGATGGGCCGCAGGAATAAGGTGAACTGAGTAGCCTTTTTTACTCTCAATATAATAAAAAAAACTCCTGTAAACCTCAACCTTTTAGATGTGTGATCAGATCCGTAGGGTCCAACCATTTATCAACCATCGAGCTTAGGTGATAATGCATTTACAAGTCTATACTTATTTTTTTTTTACTCGATATACTTTATTTATTCACAAATTAATCACAAAATTAATACAAGCGAAGAAACATACTTTGTAATTAATAATATTATTAATAATTATTATGATTCAATCGGATTCGACATGGATATTGGAAGGGCGATAAGCCACAGCGATACTATAGCATTCAAAATTCCGAATCACAAGTAGATTGTTTGTAGCTTGTTTTTATTAAGAAGGGTGTATTTAAATAAATAAAACGGCATTCGCTAAAAAAAAGTGAAATTTGTATATAAAGTGGTTACCCCTTAATTGTTCGAGGGATGCCATAAAAAGGGACCAAATTTATTGTTGCCACACTTTGACGTTAATTAGTTTCACTTGGACCGTTCAACGATTAAACAACAGCGTATTACTTTGAGCTAGCAACGTTACAGTGTGATAAAAAAAATTATAAATGCATGCCAAAATCATCATCGTTAATAGACGTTTTCTAGAATATACCATGAAGAGTGTTCTGAGCTCGGATAAATTCCAGCCGCTGAGTTTAAACATACACACATCACGACCGAATTCAAAGTTTTATCCTCGTCATCTCGGCGGCTAGGAATCCACCACCGTGCGCTTAACGGAATTACTCTGTGGAACCAGCTATATTTCCGGACCGATACCACTGAGGGACCTTCAAGAAAAGAGCCAGGTGTGAGAAAGGTTTTCTCAGAGGTCGTCAGTGCATCTACGACTCCTCTGGTCTTGTAGATATACATACATGGACGGCGGTAATCACTTACCATCAGGTGAGTTGCTTGATTGACACCTATTGTATAAAAAATATGATGATACATAGAATATCGCCCGACCAGGAGGACACTATTATCGTCACAGATAGTTTAAGTTTTGACGTATTATGGCACTTATAACCAATGTGATATGTAACTATGAGATAGTTTAATATGAAAGAGAAATGTAATTTTATCGTCTTTACCCGAATATCGAATGAAATGAAATAAAATATACTATAAATTTCCTAAATAACGCATAACGTTTCATTGATACCTAATACAACCTATACCATAGAATACCCTTTGCGGTGTAATTTGTTTAAATTATGATACTCGCAGTCATTTGTCAAGGAATGGCTCAACATATATTTAAGTCAAAATTTGGTAATTGGTGCAGACTTAACAATAACTGAATTTATTAAAATATTTAGAACTGTATCAAAATAAGACAGATTTTTTTATTTGTCGAAAGTTAATGAACATTTCGATAAAGTTGCAAATACTTCTATTCGAAGCTTAAGTTACTGAGAATTGATTCTTGACAATTTATATTTGCTTGCGTGCTACGTGTTTTATACCGTTTGAAAAACTTTCTTTCGTCCAAGACCAAAGTAACTATTACGCAGACTTTAATTTTACCCATGCTTGACTATACATTTTATAAATTTCAAAATAAATCACACGTAATTTCGTACGCAGTGTTACTGTGCTAGTTTTACCATGCGTATATCGTATTATAGATATAATTAATACTCTAGAAAATACCTATAAAATTACTATTGGCACATGTTTTTTAATATGACTGATACCGAAGAAAATTACGAGAATTCAGTAGAAGAAAATGATTCAGAAACGCTTGCATAAGAAACAAATTATCATCTTTGCCCTTTTAAGATTTTCAGAAGCTGAAAGAACGAATTGGTGCAAAATTTTACAAAGCCAGGCTATCATGTCATTAATGATGACCTTTAGTTGGTTGTGAATAAGTATTTTGGCTGATTTTATCAATGCACTAATATATTTAATATGTAATTAAGGTTTCTATAAATTAATAAATAGTACTTTATTAATTTATTAATAAAGCGAAACAAAAAATAAAAAACAAGAACCATAACCAAACACTTTTAAACGTATTAAACTTAAACTTAACTGCGACGTCTCAGATGTTTTGAATACATTTAATTTGCTTTTCTTTTCGTGCGTATAATATTATGACCAAACACTCTAGGAACACGAAGATCTTGGATTAGATATTATCACAGTTTATAGAACATTCAAAACATTGCAATTAGTATAAGTAACATAAGGTGCGTATTGTAAAGTTTGAATCGCAGAGTCCAAATTCATTTGATTTAACTGAAATATCATATGCTTGTAAATAGTATGTATAGTACAGGGTACTATACAGGTTATGACGTCCGTGTCGTGGATATTATAAGGGTCTATATGTAAGGATTAAAATTGAATCTCATGATGCAGCCAATTTTAATCCTCAGAGAAGACAAAGCATTTTGAAGTGTGTGCTTGTATGCCACCAGGTAAATTTATTAAAAAAAAACAATATTTTTAAATTCAATATAATTTAAAATCTTCAAATTTTGTTGCGGCTGCTAAGCAAATCTCCTCTGTAGTATAAGGGCCATCTGAAAACAAATTAAAATAACATAATGACCACCTTTAGCAACTAACTTTACAGTAATATTCTGCCACAAAGGACAAGGTACTGTTATTAGTGGGTATGAAGAGAACTGAGCCGGCGTAGACAAGAATTTGACATATAATCCTAGAATCGAATAAATTTTACAGATATTTTTTTTATTTATTCAAATAAAAAATTATGTATACAATTTTATACATACATAGAAAATTGTATAAATTATATATTATATCTTTTATTTGCGGTTACAATCGAGCACAGACTTAATCTAATTAGAAGCGATTACAGTGGTCAATAAGTTATCGATATGAAATCTTAATGCTATCTATCATCCATGAGAACTAAAATAGAATGCCTTGTCATCAGAAATATAGTCTCCACTTTAATTTGCTATAAAGATATGTTTAAATTCACATATTTACCATCACAATAGATGTATGCATATTTTTATTATACTATATACATAAATATCATCAACTATAATAGATAGAACATATTAAGAGATAATTTTCCTTCACCTAAACCCTATAATTCATTTCACAATTTTTTATAATAAATATTACGTTTGATCCAAAACTTTTAATAAAACTTTATAAGGTGTAATTTTATAAAATAAATTATAGCACAAAACAAGTAGGCACTATTTTCTAGACAATTCTTATATAAATATTACATTACGTTGAACATACAACAAAATTTAACGTTGCAGTTTCGTATTTGCTGCACTCGATCGTAGTACTTTACCCAACTCTATACGACACACACACTGCTCTCTTTCAGCGATTATCCAAGATTTTCATTTTTTCGTAACATATATTAAGTAGAATCTATTAAGACTGTTATACTGTTAAATGTTGAATGCCAAGAATGTACAGAGAAAAACTCAACTAATGTTAGAACAATAAGAAATTTAAAGTCAAGCAAGATATCCTGACGAACACCGATTCATTGGACATACTACGTTCCGTTGAATGTTCATCGATTGAATATATATTAACTTGGTACCTCTTCGTATCGTTATTAGATTGTTGTGGGAATCAGTGTCGCCATATAAATTATTAAATTGGATAAACTCACCAATTTGAAACCACTCTGTCGTTGGTATACCGGAGTCAAGCCTTGCCGAGGCGATTGCTTCTCTTATCGCCAATGGTACTGCTATAGCTAAACTAGTTGCCGGCTCTCCGGTAGCTGTATTCAAATAGGCTTACTTAATGGCTTACATAATAAATTAGGGTTGTAATCTATTCAAACAATTTTTATCTTTTATATATAGTAAATATTTCATTGGAGACCAAAAGATTATTAAAATAGATAACTTTCGGTATCTGCCAAGTTTACTAATATTATAATTACTCATTATATCCAAAGACCTACTACCTACCTACCTACGTAAGCGTAAACACTTGTAGGTTATGATTATTTAATGCTTCAAAACTAGGGTTATAACGTGGTTTTCCGTGTAAATTTCGCTGTGGATTTATCTCGAAATTATGAAGAAGAATCATCATTTTTAATGTGTATAAATTTATGCTGAAACCCTGATTATTAAAAATCGAAGTCACGTTAAATTTGCTTCAGAAATGACCTTCCTAGATTGAAATTTTGAGTGTAGCCAAAATATAAACTTTTACCTTTAGATCCAAGATATACTTCGAAATTATACGATTTTTCTCTGAAATATATCCGAAAGTCTTGTGGTATGTCTCTAGCTAGAGGCACCCAATAATTCCATGTGCGATCTGAAAGCACCTCTCCAGTATCTGGTTCGTATTCCACTTTTTCACATGTCCAATATCCTAGGCCCATTATGAAAGCTCCTTCGATCTGTTAACAATCGTACACGTGAAATTGTATAATGTTCAAATATTTAATGTGACTATTCAAATAAAATATTAAATATATATATATATATATATATATATATATATATATATATATATATATATAATGTACATATATATATTTTATTATTATATTATATTTTCGTACAAGAAACAGAATTAATTTCGAAATATATTGAATGTCTCTTACTTGGCCTATATCTATTTCAGGGCTAACACTTTGACCAACGTCTTCTATTAGATCTACTCTTTTTAGTTCCCATTGACCCGTAATTATATCAGTTTCTACTTCAACCACTATAACACCAAATATGTCATAATATAACGCATCTGCTCCGCTGACGTAACCTCGAGTTTGTAAATCCACACCAGACGCATAAGCAGCTTTAAGTAATTCCTCCCATGTGGGATTAGTCATTTGCCGCCTTATTGGTTCCAACCTCCTAAGCAATTCTTCACAACATCTTTGAACGCACAGACCGATGTTTTGTGACGTAACACTTGCCGCTGATTCCATCACGTTATTTGAGATAAAAGTAGAATGGGCCTTTACTTGAATTTTGCTCAGTGGTATTTTGAGGAAATATGCACATATTTGAGCTGCTTTAGTATTGACTCCCTGACCCATTTCAATGCCTCCATGCGAAATAGCAACGCTTCCATCTTCATAAAAGACAGATAAATTAGCAGATATGACTTGAGGGCTTTCAGATCTCCACCTCATAAAGCCGACTCTTAATCCTCGTTTCAACCATCTATTTTCTACGTTAAATTGTTGCAGAACTGCTCGTCTTTCATCATATTGTGACTCTGTTTTTAATTTTTCCCACATTTCTTGAATTGCACTGTAGTTTGTAATGTCTAGGTTAGCCAACCGTACACCCACAGGGTCTAAGGACATTTCGTAAGAGATTCTTTCCATTATAAGCTCTGCGTTTGCAATATTTTCCAAGGTGCCTTAAAAAGAAAAAAAGAAAATATAAAGAAAACAAGATGCAAGATTAAAAATATGTACTAATGCTCACCCAAAGCTGTAAAGCACTCGAAAGGTCTTATATAAAAAAAGTTTGTAATAAACGGGATAAAATCCGTTAAAAATAGTTTCTTTCAATGTGTTGTATTTGCGCTAATACAGGAAATCAAAATCGGTTAAAGCAAAATTAACATATCCAATAATTTCCTTACCGGGTGATCGGCACCACGAATTAGATGCGGTGTCCGTAACAACATTATAGTGTTTGAAATTCCACGTGGCCTTATTGTAGCAATTATTATAGATCGGTGTGCCGAGTATAATTATGAGCTCATTCACTACATATCCATTATCGGAGTACAAGCCACAATTTAAATATTGAATGACACCTACGGCATTCACTCCAACCTGAATATAGTTAAATAGTCTAATGATAACACATTGTTTATTTAATTCGGTGTAAGTTATAGGGTGTAGTAAATATAATAGTAAATATTAACGCCCGTATGACGTCTTTTATTTTCCATATGAAACCTATAGGCAAACTAAAAAATGAATAGATTTTAAAAGTCGTAGAAGTGAAGAAGGCCCTTATGCCATAATATATACCCACGCTATAACGCTGTTGGGTTTCTTATGTCACGCTATAACGCTGGTGAATGTCGGGAACTGGATATTCAATTACCAATTACAAGGCATCGTGAAACTTTGTTGAGTTATCATGATGCCATCATTTAACATCGGGTGAACTGTGTGTTCATATTGTACCCTAGGTTACTTAAAATCTGTTTGCGAGAAAAATCTTATACTGGAGTATCTCTTTTTATATTTATAAGGAAATATAATTACATACGAGCTCACAATATAATTACAGGTGTTACCTACATATAGTTACATTAGAACACAAATTTCAAATGAGTTGTACCCCTGAATTGTAAAAAGGGAATTGTTTCTTTTACTACCCTTGAGGAAAACAACAGTGTTAAGTTGTCACTTTGGTCTCATGTTAAGTGATGTTCTTCTCGGTTAAGCTGTAACATTAGTGTTAAAGCTTCAGATAAAATATCAAAACGTAATAATCTATATATACCATACCATAATTTACGCATAACATAATATACCTCGTATTCTGTAGCACAGGGCAATCTCTTTCCTACAGCTCTGGTATTATTTCTCAGAGGTTGAATAAAACGACACGGCCGATTCAGTCGAAGAGCCGCGAGGCTAGCCGCTACGGCTCCTTGAATTATCCGAATGATTTTATAACCATATGAACCACCAACTCGACGAACAAATACATCAACCCTGTGGCGATAAACAGTAATATGAAAAACATACGAGGTGCGTATCGCTCTTATAGAGATTAAATTATAAAGTACGTTCTGCAAACAAACTGAGATTAATCCGCAGAACATCTGCATCTTATTTATTATTTAAAAACAAAAGAAAATAAAAATATTTCGATACTATGTTAAGTTTCAGGGTAACGAAGCGTGGCCTCAAAAACCTCACTCGAAACTAGAGCCTAATTGTAATAAGTCACTCTATATTGAATATATTGTACTAGGATTTGTCCTAGTACAATATAATTAAGTCTAAGATTTAAACAATTTGCAGTAAAAAGTTTCATATTTAACATCTCATTGGCTACGGGACCAATCTCCGATCTTTATATTTTTAACATCTTACTGTTATGACTGAATATAAATGACTAAAATACGTACGTAATACGTAAATACTATATTTAGTCAAGTACATTTAAGATGGAGGGCCTGTATACAGCTGCGAAGCCGCGAACCAATATGAATTATAAGCACAGTTAAGTGTTGACACGTGTTTTTTTAAATATTTAGAAAAAAATGGGGTTAAGGTAACAGTTAAGGTACCGCATGTTATTTTTATGTGGTGATAAAATTATTCTACTCAATACTTCTTAAATCTTTTATTTTTATGTTGTGTTTGGAACGCAGATGCATTATTATTTTAAAGATTAGATAATATTAAACTTATAAAAAATACTAATTCATACCTACTTTCCTCCATGTTTAATGCACGAGATGTCATGAGCTGTATACCTTCTGTGTAATGCGACGCCGAGTGTACCTCTATGCTCTCTTCTACAGGTATTGATATACTAGTCAAAGTTTCCATACAAAAATGATATTGTTGATAAATAGCCATCGATCCATGTATGGTCTTGACAATATCCATACCCCTATCTGTCGCTAACTGAGACATAAATAGAGTTACTCTATTGGAATCATTCTTAGCTTTCTTTATATCTATAACTGGTGTCCTTGTTTTACTGTAAGAAGCGACTACCATTCTAGCAGCCCTATCTGCGATTTGTTGAGTTTCGGCTACAATTGCACCGATTGGTTGATTGTAATATTTAACATTACCACTACAAAATATTTCCTCATTGACCAAATATATTGTTTTACCAGCTGGTGAAAAAGAGTTTAAACCAGGTATGTCTTTTGCGGAATAAAACGCAAGAACTCCAGGTTCTTTCTGAAAATTATGACTTGCATTAAGAAACAATTAATTAAATAGGCACTGGTGATATTTCCGTTGCAATAGTGCAACGAACAACTTGATACGTCGTCTAAAATTCATTTTACAGTTCACCGTCGTGCGTGGTTAAGTTTGTAACTTTATTGATTCTCAACTACCAGCTATTTTATCCTCCTATCAAAGCTCCTACCATGATTTTTATAATAGTATTCGGTGGTCCAAAATTGACAATGTTTATTGTTTATAATGTTTTCTACCTTAATAACTTAAAGAAATACTTAGTATCTGGGTTCGATTTCAAGCCGTTTATAGTATAATTGCGTATCATTTGCATTACGGTCTATAAAACTTAACGCCGCAGGTTTCGCCATTTAACTATTGACGTGAACTAACTATTGACTGAGTCCTGCAGTTTAGCTTAGTAGGAACCACTCCTACTAATATAAAGCCAGAAAACGGTTAACTGGAATGTTAATAGCTAGTGTTCTTTAAAAAAACTACTAAATAATCGAGCCTGGGTGCACATGTGGGATGTGATTAGGGTAAAGTAGAATCTAAAAACATCTTACCAGTGCTCTAGCGGAATCAATAGATTCTATATGTCCCAAAGGCACTGTGCTCAATGCAAATGATATGAAAACTTCATTTTTGATTGGTGATATATCGTCCGTGTATACCGTTTCGCCAGAACATTGGATCTGAACAGAGAGAGTTATTTTATTATTTGTGATGATTTTTATGATTACTGCACCTAAAGGTATACTCGGTGCTATCGTATTCGCTGTTTTGACGAAACGTATTATATATACTCGTTTCATTTTATAGAATCATTCTAAAACATTTGATAAAGAAAATAATATATAATAAATATAATTATGAGGTGCGACTGACCGACCGACCGACCGAACGACCGAACGACCGACCGACCGAACGACCGACCGACCGACCGACCGACCGACCGAACGACCGACCGACCGAACGAACGACCAACGGACTGAACGACCGACCGAACGACCGACCAATCGACCGACTGACCGACTGACCGATCGACCGAACGACCGACCGACCGACCGACCGACCGACCGACCGACCGACCGACTGACTGACCGACCGACCGACCGATGTATATTGTGTGTCATATTTAACTTACCAAAGCCTCTTGTTTTGGAACTGGTTCCGTGAGAGGCCACAAATTCGGATTAGTGTTACATACTTGAGTCCCACTGCTAACTGGGCGTGAATCGTGAACAGTGACCGCTCCCGAACGGTATCTTGAACCGACTATGTTCGCAGGGCATAGATGAAGTAGGCCCTATAATTAAGTAAATAATATTTGAATAACTTATGGGCATTATTTTTTAAAAATAGAATAGATGATAAACGAGCAACAGCTCACTTGATGGTAAGTGATTAGGACCACCTGTGGACATCCGTAACACCAGAAAAGTCACTGATGCGCTGCCACCCTTTAAGAAAGGTGTAGACTCTTTTCTTTTTCTGAAGATATAGGATAGCTGATTCCACAAAGTAGTTGTGAGTGGTAGAAAATTTCAAGTAAACCAAACACAATACCACCCATCGAGACGATGAGGTTTAAATTTTATTTCTTATGGATACTTTGTAAAAACTTTGTTTACATGTACAAGCTAATAATTGATATGATGGCCTCTACCAAAATGGTACTTGATATTATCACTATTTGAGAGGCGATTCCAATACTAAATATCTTACAAGATTTGCCTGCCAGAACTGGTGAAAATATTTTGTTATGGCATCTACTAGATGAAAATACCAAATGTGGAATTTAAAGACGTTTCCGACAGACATTTTGTCACACTTTCGTTACTTAGTTCTCTTACGTTATTACGTGGAATTTTTTTTAAAAGTACACAACTACGTAGTATCCACACGACATGAGGTTAATATTTATAGCCCTTCAAAGAAATGTATTATCGATATTTACAAAGGTAAGAAAAACGCTTAGAGGAATTCGCAAAGAGGAAATGTATTTCTACGAAATAAACATTCCTAAAAGGGGGGCCATCATTTTGCATTCATCGCTGAAACCAAAAATTAAACGGTAGATCTATTTCTAGACGATATACATGCCTTTATAAAAACAATAGAATAAAGTACTATATGTATTAATCATCTATTTGTAGACAGTTTCAACACTTCATTATAATTAAGTTTCTTGTAGTTTTGCCCATACAATGATAACGTACCAGTGAAGAAAATATATTGCATTGGATTATTCTAAGGTTTTTATATCAACGATAGCAATAAGTTATAGCACGTAATAGATTTGGTAGAAAAATAAAGGAATCAATCCTTTAAACTGATTAACTGAAGGATACTTACCTTATAAAATAATCCGATTGCAAGATGTCTTCTGTACTCAATTGAGAGATCCGGCCGCTTTCGTGATACGACAAGCTCATTATTTAATATATCAATCGAGGCTTGCAAAGTCTCATTCAAAAATAAAATCTTTCCAACCAGAAATGCTTCAGTTTTATAAGCCCTCGTGAACGTTGGAGAAAGACCACCGAAAGCTAGTCTGCACTGCAAAACTTTGTTAGCGCTGTTCAATTTGTAGAGAAAACCAGCGTGTGTTATGGCATGAACATTTTGAGAGCGTGGCATTATCTGGAATATGAATACATTTTCAATTTTTGCAATAATATTTAAGGAATTTCATATGAAAATTTTATCTATTTCCTGAATGTTGTGTCATGAATACTTAAAGCTTGCTGATGAGTTTCGTAGGGTGAGGTGAACAAACTAGAAACTCTGTAAGTAACGGCAGTTTATCTTGGCGGTGATGAGAACGCATCAATATTTTAATATCTTATCGATGTGGACGCAGACTATTTATTACTAAATAAACTTATCTAAAAAATCCTCAAATTTTCCTCGATATAACCTAAATTATCCATGCCTATTATAGTATAGACAACACTCAACTTTACTGATTTAGCCAAACAGGTCTTTCCCAAATGGGAATTGATTAATGATATTAAGCCCAGTACCACAATGGAAGCATTAATAACCTAATGGCCGGCTCCGGCTATAAGTTCTGTTACAAATGAAAATGCATTTCTTTTTAATGAAGTAATGTAATATTATTAAAATTTATACCGACATATTTATTAGTCTCAACAAAAAATAAAAAAATATTCTATTCGAAATGGCCACCTTTGGTTTTATATAGGCCTTTAATTTGTTTGGACACGAATCTATAGATTTACGCACTGTTTCCAAGGGAATTTCGCCACTGCTTGATCCAAAGATTTTTTAAGAGACTCAATGTCACCATGTCGTTTAGAGCAGGCCATGTCCTCTAAACTGACCATAATTTGAATTCTAAAGGGTTGTGGTTTGAGCTAAATGAGGGCCAGTCGTCAGCTCTTATAAAGTCCGGAACATTGGTTTAAACCCGGGCTTGGGTAGTTCGTGCCTTGTGACCAGGTGCAGAGTCCTGCTGGAAAGTCCACGGTATATTTTTAAAAAGTGTATTGCTGAGAGGTTTCACAACATGATCCAAAACTGTATCTTGATACACTTTGGCTAAAGTTTTCACTCCTTTTTCACAAAAATGTAGTTTTGTGACTCCTTGATAAGACACGCCCCACCAAACCATCACTGACACAGGATGATGACCACGTTGTACCTTTTCAACCATTTAAGTAGCTTCTTTAGAACTGTGAGCGTACACTTTATCGTTTTGGTTATTGTAGTGTTCTTCAATCGAGAAAATTTTTTCATCGGTAAAGAGGATATTTCTGTGCCTTTCACCTGCGTATTGCGACAGAAGGCGTTTTGATCGATCCACTCTCTTTAATTGTAAAGATTGATTTAGGGCACGTCATGTATATTGACGTTGGTTTTGTTTTATAATACGCGTTTTATAGTCCTAGCTCATTTCTTCATTTCTTGCGATAAGATTTTTTGCTTCCTAATGGAGTTTCGACCAATTATGGCTTTAACAGCATTAACAGCCTTTGTAATTATAACAGCACGCGTCTTTTCTGGTCTTCGACAGAGGAATTGTTGTTGTATCTGTTGATAGTACGATATACGAACATACGGCTGATACCAAGCTTTTGAAGTGTCTGGAATATGACCGTCGGCTCCATACCCACTTTGTGCAAGGCAATCACTGCAATCCAATTTTCTTTAGCACCCCATTCCATATTGTAATTTGGCAATGAACACGAAAAAATATGTGAAATGGCGCAAAATCGAAAGAAGTTTTTAAAATTATATACTATTGTTTCAAATTCATAATAAAAAAAAAGTTGAGAAAAAGAAAAGTTTTTATATAACAGTTTTTATGGCCAGACTAGTTAAATATATATATATATATATGTCTACATAGATAGATATATATGTCTATATATATCTCTAAGTGTGTATTATAATAAAATTACTTAATTACCTTATAAGTAACCAGCTTATATTCAGAAGATAAAGGAGGCAAAAGCACGTTTAGAATTATCTTTCCTTTCATATTTTCGTTTAAAAATCCCTGCATAGTTACTGTTTTTCTTCCTGAGTGAGTCACTAAAATTAAATAATTATTTAAAGGAGATTCTTGTTATCAATATTACTATTTAGTTGCTTACTGAAGTATACATTGTTATAATCATACAAAAATTCTATTGTATTAAAGTTGAATCAAAAGTCGTTAGAACTTTCAAAATTGTAGCGACAGTGCTACTTTAATGATTATATTTTTTTAATGCATTTTATTTAAACAACTAAAGTTCTACATTTATTTTTTAATTGTATCTATAAATATCAGCACGCATTATAACAATTTTATCATTTAAACCGACTAAAAAGTAAGAGGTTATATATTCCATTCCATATTTGTTTAATCTTCAGAAATGAGTAGTAGAGAAATTATTGTTAAATATGTGGAGTGTTTTCTCACTAATCTTATATTTTCTTACTTATTGAAATCCATGCATCAATAGAGACATTTAAGAAACTAACATCGACTTAAATAGTCGTGTCATAGTGACAAAACAGGGCCTAAACATATAAATATTTCAAGAGTATCAAATCCAATGCCTTACTCAGTAAACAAGTGAGCTATGACTACTAAAACCCACGATTGATCCAACAAACAATTTTTTTTTGTACGTGTATTGCTGTTGGTCCAGAGACCTCTACAGCTTTATCTAATTAGAATCGAGAGCAAAGCGCTGAGTAAAGAGACAACGACTATGCTGCGAAGCAAACATGGGACTGCTGCTGTACCACCGCTTCACTCCGACCCCTGTGAACGAAGAACGTCGACGACACCAGAGGGGGGTAGGATAGCCTCGTTAGAAAAATATTTTCAATTATTATGTATACTTCGAAAAGCAGCCTCGTCGGCATTCTATTGCAGTTTTAATTTTATTAAAATTTTACGCTTGCTTATAACACAATTTGGTGAAGACACAACAACTGTTACGTACAAATGGTCAATTGCGCGCCAACAGTTTCAAACAAAAGATATAAATCAGACGGAAACTCGTGGTGTGTGTGTTTTATCATTAAATTTCCGGCAATTGTCCCCAGCTGTAAACGAAAATTTTATTTTAATAAACAACATAATTATAATTTAATATTAGAAATGAAGGTGAATATTTTGATAAAAAGTGAAAAAAAATGATTAAAATATAAATCATACGCGATGCTGTTTCTTAAATTCTTGTCTAGAAAATGAATACTAGCTTTTACCCGTGACCTTTGTGATATTTACATTACTCGTACACTATATATATCACAGTCTTGAAATTCCTCTATAGTTCAATGACATTTACATTTTTATTTTATTTAGTTTTTTCTCTAATCCTCTTTTTTTTTTAAATTAATTATGTTACTAAAAGATACATACTTTGTAAATAGTAACATTGATTGGGAAGACACTGAAGCTTGTAACACAGTTTACACTAGCACAAGCTTCAGAGTTACCACAAACTTGTAATTATATCATAGTAAATAAATAAAGATTATTATTATTATTAATTATATATCACAATTCCATAAGTCGAGATGTAAGCAACTGTACTCCAGTAACTTTCTTAAAATCGAGTCGTGGTAGTTCAGTGTACCGTGAATTTAAAGCGAACGCTTTACGAACGCGAACAGTACGCGAGCAAATTGAGTTCTATCCTCGGTGTTGGCATCGATGAAATTGTTAATAGCATTCTTAAGTGCTAATTTACCAAATGCTCGACGTTGAAAGAACTTGCGTGTCTAAGAAAGAAAAATTAAAATTAAAAATAATAGTTTTTGGAAGATATGTGAAATGGAAATCTGCAGTGGTTCCATGTAGAAGACCATGCTCTAACACCCTCTACACATCGGAGGCCTATGCCCAACAGTGGTATTTAGATATAGGCTGTTACGTTACTATCAAAGAAACAATTTTTTCTCTAAGTAGAAACTCCCATTTGGCTTTAAAAATAAGAATAAAGACACAGAAGTCCGTTTTCTGATCTGTCCTACGATTTAAACAGTAGAGTTTTTACATCGTAGTTAGTTTTTACATCGTAGTTAGTTTTAACTGCGTACTTACATTCCTTACTGCAATATGAGCTATCATTTGAATGTGATCATAAAGTATTTCTAAATAACTAAAATAGATTTGTTCCTTCGACAGTAATTTGAAAATATTTAAAACATCTGAAAGTGTGGTTCCAGCTCCAAGAATTAAATTTTGGTCCATCACAAAACCCTTTAATTCTGATATTCCAGTAATATCAATTAATACTCGGGGATACTCGGCTATTGGATATGCTCCTGCAATAAAAAAAATTGTATTCACGTGATGCCGATATAATGCCAATGATGCACAATGTTCATATTATATTATATTATATATATATATGTATCAAGTTTGCTAAAAAAACTCACTAAATCTAAAAGATAAAATACACAATAGATCATAGAATGCAAATTAGATCTGAATAACCTCACCCATAATATATGCAAGAAATAATACAGCTGAAATATTAATTAGGTTGATTATTTCAATTGAAAATAGACTTTAAAAACTAGAAATAAGAACGAAAATTGGAACCTACCTATAGCATATGATCTCGTCATTTGTTTTTCATTTTTTTTATTATTTTATTACATCTAGAGTAACAAACGAGTACACAGTTCACCTGATGGTAAGTGATTCCTCAGGCCCGTGACATCTACAGTCATCCTTGATAAGGAATCATAATGCAGATGCGTTGTTGACCCTTGAGGATTGGGACGAAATGCCTCGTCACAAGTAATAAAGGCCTCCGGATCCCTCCACTCACCAGACGAAACACAGCAGCTTTATGCTGCGATTTTATGCTGGTATTCTGTAAAGGCATGGTACTGATCAAGCTGGCCCATTCATTCTACAGCTAGAAACAAACTGCAGTGTAGCTCAACCAGTTATTTTAGAAAATGAAATACCTTAAGTTATTGTTACTTATTTACAGCAATGATATCGCTTGATCAAATCTTTTAAACGAATGCTTTCCGTATTAGTCTAAAATCATATAAACAAAATTGTTATATAAACAAAAATAGAACAGCGAAATACAATGTTAATTTATGTTTGATTATATAAATAATATTTTATTAATCACCTTTTGCTGTATTACCAGCAACTAACATATACGAGTCGCATCCTTTAGAATCTAGGATTTTAAAAACGTCTCTTAAATGATACACTCGGAACCAATCTCTACAATCTTCCAAATTAATGTGTATGACGGAAGATTCTTCAACTTCCTCTTTTAAAACCATACACCAATCAAAACCTTCACACTTAGTTCCTTTACATCCATCATCATTGCGCTTGCAGATATATAGATCTTCTATATCCGTTATTCTTTTAGATTTAGGAGCGTCTACAGCAAATTGTTTGAATGCTTCAAGAATTGATCTGTACCCTGTACATCTACAGACATTGCTGCCAAATGATCGTTCAATTTCAAGCATAGTAAAGTTTTTCCTACTTTGAAGTAAACTGTAAAATAAACATTTGTATTAGAAGCATAATTTTTAATTATACTATCTTCATCTCTCGTAGTTTTAACTTAATTATCTAACACACCATTTCTGTCTTCAAAATTAAAGTACAAGACTACTTATCTGTTGTCCAAGATTCGATTGCGATCACTCGCATTTCAACGCATATTTTGTATTAACATAGCTAACTGAGACGTCATTTGATTTGACATTAAATGCTTACGGAACTGTAATATACCCAGCATAGTTAACATCTTTTGATCTCTATTTGATTAGATAAAAAATATCGTCATGTACGTAATGAACCTGCTAATATTCCGATCAAATTGTATCTTGTTATTTTTCTTTGTGAATGCAAAAAAACTCTGAAATGGTTTTTCGTAATCGTAAAGTTTGTATTTATATCCATTGATTTGTACCTGTACAGTGCCATGACCCAACCAGGAGTGCAATAACCACATTGCGTTCCATTATATTCAGCTAATGTCGTCTGTATTTTGCTGTATCCATCGAGACGGTTGCCCACACCTTCTACCGTTGTGATGTCCCAGCCCTGGCATGACGTCACTATCACCATGCACTGATGATTTTCAGATTTTAAATAAAATTATATTAAAATATTTAAATAAATTATCACAAAGGAAACAGGCGGAAATTCTTGTTCGAACTAAACTTAAGGTCTAAGACTTAGGTACGCATTAAAACTATTTGCAAGATATTCAAACAGCATTTTTACATAACGTTTTTAAGGCATTTTAGTGAAAATAATCTCAAAAAAATATTGAAATAATGTCGTTTTTCGTAACGCATTTTTAAATTTGGACAGATAATTGTTGTTTTAATATTGATAAATAACCAGTGTTTAATCGTTTTTATAAATCAAAATAAAAAAGAGATTTAAATTGATACTGAATTTTTAATTAATTTTTGATGATGCATTTTTGACTAATTTTGAAAAAAGCTAAAAACATGATAACTAAAAATGGGTCACTTTTATATAATACCCTGCCGGCCAAAAGTTTAAGACCACACATAAACAACATAAATATCCATCAATTGTAATAAAATCCCATGGGATAAATAAAAGAAATGCACATCTGCATATTCTATTGTTAGTATCGAATATTTAAAGAAGTCATTCTATTGTTTACTTTCAAGTTATTGGACAATATATATCTATTATTTTCAAACACCAACAACGAGTCGTAATAATATTTTTGTAGTGTCCTCATTACTAATTACTTTGCTTTTGTTTCGTATTGGTCAATAATTATTAAGCTTCTGAAAACAAGTGTTTCTGACTTATTATTACCAGAGTTTACTTGGGTTTGTTCACAATCACAATTAGTCTAAACTTGTGGTTTCTTGTATATCTATTATATAATAAATTTTATTAAAATGTAAGTATACTTTGAATAATGCACCTTGTCTGTTTTATTATCTCTCATTATATGACGCAAAAAATAGGATAAATAAATGAACAATTGATATATTCCCTCAAACTATTAAAAATGCTTTTATTTGTAAATCAATAAACGATTCTTTAAAATATCTTTACACGTTCACGTTAAGCAAATCGTTATATACTCTTACAGAATTGACAGCCGTGGGAAGGGCATCCTGCTTTTGGGCAGCTGCCACAATGCAGGCCCCGCAGCCAGCCTCACGGCACATGTACTTCGTGCCGGGGAGATGAAGATATCTCCGCAGGTAGTCCAGTAGCGTAACATCAGAGCTCACCTCACATCCAACTGAAAACATGTCACACAGCAATCAATCTATATACTTGAAACTAAGTTATGGTCGTTACTCATTCATCCATCATTGATAAATATTCAAGATGTATATTTTACCCCTTAGGACTAAGGTTGTACTCCTCGCAACTAGTAGATACCTAGAGTCACCAAACGAATCCTGTGAAGCTACGGTCCTTTGCCCGTTCATGCTGCAACGTGCCTCTACCACGGCACAAAAGTAAACTTATAAAAATTCTTCTGTTCGTAGTTACGCTGTTTTTTTTTGTAAAAGTATGCTATCAACATTCCAGTTAACCATTCTAATTAAGCTGAAACCGCTTGTGTTAGGAGGTGGTTTACGACAATAGTCGAATGGCGGATTCGAAACTACGACCTTAAGTTTTGCAGACTGTACACTAAACCATTAGGCTTTTAACAATTGAGAGTATTATTGGTATTATAAGCCTAGTTTTAAGTTTAATAAAATTTTATTCTTTTTCGAATATTACAAGATTGATATAATTGTCTAGGGCACGGAGAGCCTTCTGTTGTAAAAACAGTGCCTTCACTAGTAATTAGTCTTAAATTATCGTATTCTATTTACGTAATAAGTTATTATTCAAATTATGTTTGAAGATAAAATAAAAGGACACATTACAAGAATGATACGGACCATAATATTGAAAAAACAGAATTTTTAGTTTTATTTTATTTTTTAATAAATCTAATTAGATGTCTGCTGTATACCTACTGTTGTATTTATAGTTTTATAATGTAATCTGTGTAAGAAATGTAACGTGTTACGATAGTTTCTTTGTAATTACGACCTGTTTAAAAAGTAAAATAACTCGGTAATCACTTAGAAACCAGTTCAGTCTCGCTATGTGAACACGAGACAGGGATCATACTTGTATTAGTGCATAATTACTTACCATAAATTTTGATAAAGTTAACATGAACATAAAATTATTACGTGGATAGAATATACCGTTACAGAGAATAAATCATTAATGAAAATATACGCTGACAAACCGATTATGCATCCAGTTTTTTTTTAATGTGTTAAGGGAAACAACTCTATTGAGCAATTCTATATAGTTATATATAATATATAGAGTTATATATAGAATAGGACTAAGGTAAGGCTAAGCTAATCTGTTATATGACGGAAATCATCCGTTTTCTGACAGATTAATTCTTACTTTATAACCGGAAGGTTGTTGTTACTGTTAATAGAAATGGCTACCATAAGTCAATTTTGTCATTTTGTTTCATTGTTTACTATATACATATTATATACATATTGCATATGATCTATTAAATATGATCAAGGATGGCTATTATTAACTTTGCGAGAGATGAATATCGATATGTAATTTTTTCTTCAAAGCGTCTACCAACGGATGTTGCAGTATTATCGAATATTTAGCTAACACGAGACATTGCCGCTTCCAAAGCGTGTATATCTCTAAATTCATATAACAAACCGAAATCGCAGAGTAAAATTCGCAAAGATGTTTGTTTAGACACATCAAGAATAAACTTAGATAGGGTTCTGGAGTCAAGAAGTGGCGAAGACTGGATTCTTAAGTGACATTGTGTTCCTTAAAGACGACTGGGCTAAATGATTTCTACAATAATTTCATATAGTTCAAATGTAAATATGTATATTTAAATATGTATGTTTGCAAAAATAAATCGAAAACAGAAAAACTTTACAAATCAGTATCATAAATATTTTGAAAATGTCTGACAAAGTCCGAATGAATCAAATGTATTTAAGTCTTGCGGTATGTTGACATACTCGTAATTGCATAAATTAAAATAAAATGCCCATAACTATGATCTAGTACTTTTTCTTTCCGCTTACATCATTAATCAACTGTTAAATGTTTAATTAGTGTATTATTTTAAAATATAGTTTAATCTAAATACTCTCTAAATCTCTAAAACAACTAACCTGAATGTTGGACGCCATTGACTTTAAACGTTACGCGATCCATAACTGTTGCTTACGACTGACGAAAGATTGACAAGACGATGGCTAGCAATTCTCGTTACTTAAGCGGTAATAACAGCAAAAAAAAGAAAATATCCGGGAACGAACAACTATTGCGGGGAGTGGGTTCCTTACGGACATAAGAGTTTTTACATACGATATTTGTAAAAAAATATCACTTTCTAATATCTTAATAATTATATCTGATACTTTTGTTTTAGATTTATGGTTAACTCACTTACTTGACCGACGTCCTGTCCAAATTTTCATAAATTGGTCTGTGAAGTTTTGATAATTATCCATCGTAAGAATCGCATATTTTGCAATTAATCTTCCCTATTATGTAGACCTAACTTGGACTATTGCGGGTATTTAAAAACAAATAATAGCAAAATCAATCCAGCCGTTCTCAAATGATGCGCTTACCAATAAACAGCATTTAATTTTTAGTTATATCGATATTTACTTATATAAATGCCGTTTTAATTGCCGAATAACTTCATGATTTGGTCACTAAAGGTGCTATAATCTATAGTAATATTATGAAGCTGAAGAGTTTGTTTTGTTGCCTAAGCCTAGGAAGGCTTGGGTGTTAGAGCATAGTTTGCCATGCAGCTCCACTACGGATCGGTGGACTTCACACGTTTATTCGAAATATTAATTTTATTAAACAGCATTGGATTTGATTGCAAGAATAACCTTATTAATTTCTGCCTGAATCACAGGAAAGAATTGAAAAAATTGAATGTGAAGAGTACGATGGGAGTCTACATAAGCTTTAATCTCAGCTCGGATTGTAAAGCCCATTGCAGTTGCAGTGGTAAAATGAAGGTTTATATCATCATAAGAAACACACAGAAGACCGCAGAAGTAATGGCCAAATAAGCAAAATCCAACGTAGAAGCATTAGTCAGCAGCTTTCACCTCTGATCTTTCTAAAATTGCGCAGATACAGGCAAGTTTGACGATATTTGGGAGTTTTTAGTTTGTATACATCATAAATCATGACATAAAAATCCCGGAGTGGGAAAGTGACCATATGTTGCCACAAGATTAAGCGAGTCGGTTGTAATGAGATCAATTACAGAGTCATAGGAGTCGACATTGTGAGCAGTATCCGCTAAAGGAAGTATGTTAAAATTGACAGACTCAAATATTGATCGAAGCTTTAGAGAAAGTGCAGAATTTTTCTGTTTAAATTACCCATGAATGCGCGTACCCAGAAGAGATGATTTCTATGACTTCTTCTAATTGAGTGAAATAATCAATGGAGAGAGAACAATACACAACTTCAAGATCATCCAGCCCTTCCCCCCCCCTGCTACCAAAGAGATCGTTCCTAATAAGTATAAACCCGGAAGAGGATATGACGCTCAATTTATAGACGGACTTAACCAACTATCAAAACTACCATGTAAATTGTTAGTCGAGTAAGCTGATTCAAGCTCGGCGTAGTTCAGGCTTGGAATGCTTTGAGCATTAATATGGCAAATATTAAATGATTTGTCATTGGTAGTAAAAATGTTGAGTAATTGTTCAGTTAAACAAACTACTATCATATAATTTACCATAAGACTATTAAGTGCACGGTGCTTTTTATAAGATATCTGACAATGAAGCGCTGTGTAATTTAAGCAAGTGATAAATATAAAGTTTATTCAAATTTATGGTGGCATATCAAACAGGTACAGTATATATGGTATGTAATAATAGATTAAATGTATAATAATATAGCCGTGGTAGTTCAGTGTAGAATTCATCGCTTTTTATTTACAGTACGCGAACAAAGAAAGTCGATCCCGAATCCGGCAGCGGTGAGGGGAAATATCGTGAGGAAACCTGTATGTCTAAGTATGCTACTCCTACAAAATGTAAACTGAAACAGTCTTCCATGTTTTTGAAGTCACTAAACCTGTTCGAAAATTGTTCCGACAGTAACTTGAGTTCTTCAGCATTTTGAGCATAAGCAATATTTTCATACGCAGAGAGCGTGTTGAAATGTTAACAGTTACCAGACAGCATCTGTGACATCTCCCACAAGCGTAGTTTGATCTGGAACGCTTTTAAATGGCTGTGCAAATCATTTACTAATTGTTTTTCTTGAAGTTTTAAATTTAAATCATTAAAATAACCTGTAAGATCGACCAGAAATGCTAAGTCACATATCAATTTTGGGTCACTTAATTCAAACAGTGGTTTATCTTTTATTTTCAATAAGTCTGCTATCTCATTTCTAAGCTCGTAAAACTATTTCAACATTTTTCTTTTGCCCAGCCATCTGACTTCACAATAATATGTTACGTCGTTATATTCAGCTGATCTTTCATCCAAAAACGCCTTGAACTGAGGATGGTTAAGCTCTCGGAATCGAATAAAGTAGATGGTTTTTACTACCAGATTCATAACATTCTGGAGTCGAATGGACTGAGAACACAAGTTCTGTTGGTGGATAATGCAATGAAGGACTATCAAATCATCTTTTTGCGCATTTAATTCTGCTGCTGCCGACCATAGAAGGTGCACCATCAATCAGTGCATACTCCAATTAATTTTGACCACCAAAACTTGTGAATACCTTTTGAACTTCAATAAAAATATCCTCTCCTGTAGTGGTTCCTTTTAGCGGCTTTATAGCAAGCAATTCCTCAGTAACAGTAAACTCCTTATCAACACCTCAAATAAATATAGCCAGTTGAGCTGTGTCAGACAAATCGGTGTAAATAACAAAAAATGTTACTAACAAATGAGTCAATGTTACTTGAAATACATAAATGATTATTATTATTAAATACATTAGATATCAAATGGATGGTTTTTATTCTAGTTTTTTGTATTTTCACTGTCTGCCCAGCAGTTATACACAACATTCAAAGAAAGGCAAGCAATAGCAAGGATACTCTCCTTGCTATATATACCTTTCTTTATTGTTATTTATACCTTAAAAGATATTAGTGAGGTAAATTGAACCTGGGGCCTGGACAATAAAACAAATCTTACAATCCCCTCCAAACTGAAATATCGAGACACTGGAACAAAAGCAATCAATTCGTGAGACTAGATACAATAAAAGTCCGACACAGCCGTTTCCCTTACAGTCTTAGATTTAGATAAATCCTTTATTATGAGATTCAATCATAGAGAGATCTAACCGTATTTTCTATTATTGTTCGTTAGAGCATGAACGGACAATTTAATACATATAGATAAATATATTTTACACACACCATGGCACGATTTCGCTGAGGATGTTTGTTTTTTATAACATGTAACAAACAAGCACACAGTTCACCTGTCCGTGACACCTACATTCGTCCTCCTTAATTTATGATGTGAATGCGTTATTACTCATGGGGGTAATGGAAAACCTCGTCGAACCTAACACAGCATCTGAGGGCGTAGTCGTTCTCTAGTCATCCCCCAACATCCCCAACGACCCCTTCGTGCAGCAAGTAGAAACAAACTATAACGTCAAATGAAGTAAGTAAATAAATTACCTCTTCTGTCTTTTATTTCAGTCGTGGACAGAGATAGCAACTGTTATTCATATTTCGATCAACGGTAGATCTTTTCAGCCGGTTTCTAGGTGCATGTATGAGTCGTCTTGTGAAAAGAAACTGCAGCATTCGCACTAGGCAATCTCGTACCGCGAGGTTTGCCAAGTGCGACGAATACAATTTTTTTAACGTTTAACACCTGCACAACTGTTTGATCGTTAAGATTACAAGTAGCAAAAATAATATATAACTATTTTTATTTTAATATATTCAAATTTATACCCAATTCAATACACAACCATGACAAGCATACTGTAGTATATTTATATAAATACATAAATCTAATTTTATATAAACATTCATAAATTCACATACAAATACAATTCCCGAAGAAGTTTTTACGCTATTTTAACGCTTAATTTAAATGAGTAATGAACTAAATATCAGCTATTCGGGTGAAAAGAAAATAATGTTTTCGCTACTACTGCGATAATTTAGTTCCTGATCTCGACACCGATTTATTTTGTATAATGTAAATCTGTAATATTAATATTATATAATATAACAGGATTATAAAACGATAGAGATATTGATGTATTAATATAATTATAATTCTTGATTATCTATAAGCGATCTATATAACAATGATCTATAAACATTTTTTTATGTTCTGAGCAAATCCATTGAAATTAACTAGATGGCGCTACTAGTATTTTAACGGGCGATATCGTTTGACCATTGACCAAATTATATGTCTTCAGGAAAATAAACTTTTAGTTGCCATCAGAAGGGTCTTAACTGACTCGACTGAACAGCGAATGATGAATTAGGATATGATCTTATTGATTAAAATCCGCTCGCTTTCGCCTCAACTATCGCAGAGACGAATGTCGAATAACTGACGCTGTTTTTGGCTATCTATAAATATGCTGCTATTAATAAAATTGGCAGTGACACAAGCATGCCGGCCGCCTCCTTGTGCTGTATATATCACGATCATATATATCGATGATATTTGTAATATAAAAAACATGTAATTAATTAGATTACACGATAATTGTATTATATTACCTAAGAATATTATCAGATTAAATGTAATAAATCATTAACCGCATGAAAGACTAGCGTAAAAATACCGAACACTAGATTTACCTATATTAAATAAATTTATGAACACGATTAAAAATGAATCAATAATTTTTTGTCGCCGAATATAACGTTTTATTTCTTTTGTAAATTTTTACGCATTAATATCTAAAATAAAAGTGCCATATAAACATGGTTATATTTGCGCACTAAAAAAAAAACAGTGATAGCATGCTTAGATTTCGCTAATATGAACCGATATTAAGTTCTACTAATCGTTATACTATAGTTTCAAAAATTATATAACCACCGTTTAAGTTAAAAATATCATTACATTTTGTGGTAAAGACACGCTCTTCAAAATGTCGTGGACGTGGAATAGCAAATGCGCTGTTATGTAGAGTTGCATTACATCTCGCCTTTGGTAACAATGTAAACATACGTGCCATCTTGAATCAAAGCAGGATGGATAAATGTGTTTAGTGTTATACTCATCAAGTCACTTGTCACTCTTGATTGAAAAAAGCTTTAAACACATTATCGGGACAAATAAATATGTACATGCCTATTCATAAAACATAAGTTATATAGATAAGACATTTACATTAATATATGAACAACTACGAATATTTTTAACTATAAATGAATACGCATAGAAATATACAAAACATGGCAAGGTCACAACACAAATAATCCTTAGTAATTTATTCAGTATACATTGTTAGCGCCATCTACCGCACTCTATGATAGGTTTATCGACCAAGCTGGTTTTACTCTCAAGACGACATAGATGGCATGAGCAAGATAAATTATTGATTTATTGGTTGGAAATTGTCATAAATAATCTGTACGCTCATTAACCCCAAAATATATTTTATAATAATGTTTAATAAACCTATACAAATTGAATAAAAATTATGATAATTTTATAATAATTCATAAAATATACTCCTTTTTAAGAATTATTATAAATTAGGAATAATAGTAAAGTAGTGGAGTTCTATTTCACTCAATTTCTAAAAGTAATAATAAATGGACTGTATTTAAAGTAAAGTTTCACATAACCTAACATACGGTCCAATTGACGCTCACATAAAAAAATATTAGCTTTTGTATAATCATGTAAAGAAATTACTTTAAAATAGATCATAGTTGTAAAAACACACTGCATCAGCCGAATTCTTGTACTTGGGATTAAACGTCAAGGGTAAAAAGATGATTCTTGAAGTTGTGTATTGTTCTCTCTGCATTGATTATTTCACTTAATTAGAAGAAGCCATAGAAATTATCTCTTCTGGGTACGCTCTTTCATAGGTGATTTAAACACTGTCCAACGGAAAAATTCTTCACGTTCTCTAAAGCTTCGGTCAATATTTGAGTCTGTCAATTTTAACAGTCTTCCTTTAGAGGATACTCCTCACAATATCGACTCCTATGACTTTGTAATTGATCTCATTACAACCGACTCGCTTAATCTTGTGGCAACACATCACCTTAAAACTCCGGGATTTTTACGTCTTGATTTATGATGTATACAAACTAAAAACTTCCAAATATCGTCAAACTTGTCTGTATCTGCGCAATTTTAGAAAAATCAGAGGTGAAAGCACTTGACTGATGCTTCTACGTTGGATTTTGCTTCTTTGGCCATGACCTCTGCGGTCCTTCTGTTTCTTATGATGATATAAACCTTCATTTTATCTCTTCAACTGCAATGGGCTTTACAATCCGACCTCAAATTAAAGCTTATGCAGACGTCTTTCGTACTCATTCAATTTTTTCAATTCTTTCCTATGATTCAGGCAGAAATTAATAAGGTTATTCTTGCAATCAAATCCAATGCTGTGGGTTGATAAAATTAATATAATTGTGATAGCCGATATAATAGAATATCTTCTATCGTCACGCACACAGGAGATGGCAACACTTAATGTTTACGGGGTTTAAGGGGAACACCTTCACGTTCGTACCTAATATCATAAAAGTCAAACCAAGAAAATAATTTTAAAAATAGACAGAGTTATGTTTACTTCGGTAATTGTTTGCTATTAAAAAAAATCAGGGGTAGAGTATCGACTTAATATAAAATCATTATTACATTCTATCTACAGCCATAAAATATATATTTGAACTTGACACAACACCTGACAAGATTTATTTAAATAAAGGTATTAATTTAATCTATAGTAATTATGGTGAAGTGTATTATGTTTGAGAATAGACAAAATAAATGGAATATACGCTTGGAACATAGTAGAAACGATATATTTTTACGTATTAGTCAGAAAAATACTGAGATAGTTATGATGACATCCTTATGATGCAAAACCTTTATGATTCCACCGAAAGCAAAACGTTGGGGTTATAAATTTCCAAAAGGTGTCAACTAGCTAGATTTTGTGACAATTTTGCATTATTCGGGGAAACATTAGTAAAGTCAAATAATGCTAATATTTCCCTAAAAAATACTGAAGAAAAGGAAATATATTGTAGTGTAGTGACGCTACAATACCGTTCATTTTTCTCTATGTTCACCTTACCTTCATCATCAACTACATCATCTACATCGTCTCAGGCGACTGCTCAAGGGTTTAATACTGACCCACCTGATTCATCGACTTTTCGCTGACTGTCATAGATTGTCATTCCATCTAGTGGGATAACATCTCAGAGGAGTACCTTTTCTTCACATCAGATAGCAGTTCAGTGAGCTATTTATCTAGCTCATTACCACTTCAGCTTACTGACCCTTTGAGCTAAGAAACTTTACTTTCAACTAATTTCAGCAGTCATGTCAATTGGATTTAATATTTATGTTCTGCTTACATCAGAAAGTGATACCGTTTATAGTCGACGCATTTTAAACTGAGTCATCGGGCAATTATTGTCACTGCGACATTGAACGAGATTTTCCAAAAAAAATAAATGTTACTAACAAATGAGTCTATGGTACTTAAAATAAATAAATTATTATAAATGATTATTATTATTAAATACATTAGATATCAAATGGATGGTTTTTATTCTAGTTTTTTGTATTTTCACTGTCTTCCCAGCAGTTATACACAACATTCAAAGAAAGGCAAGCAATAGCAAGGATACTCTCCTTGCTATATATACCTTTCTTTATTGTTATTTATACCTTAAAAGATATTAGTGAGGTAAATTGAACTTGGGGCCTGGACAATTAAACAAATCTTACAATCCCCTCCAAACTGAAATATCGAGACACTGGAACAAAAGCAATCAATTCGTGAGACGAGATACAATAAAAGTCCGACACAGCCGTTTCCCTTACAGTCTTAGATTTAGATAAAGCCTTTATTATGAGATTCAATCATAGAGAGATCTAACCGTATTTTCTAGTATTGTTCGTTAGAGCATGAACGGACGATTTAATACATATAGACGAATATATTTTACCCTGGCACGATTTCGCTGAGGATGTTTGTTTTCTATAACATTGACGGTGACAAACAAGCACACAGTTCACCTGTCCATGACAGAAATTATGGAATTATGGAATAAAGGAATTATGATGCGGATGCGTTATTACTCATGGGGGTAATGGAATGCCTCGTCGAACCTAACACAGCATCTGAGGGCGTAGTCGTTCTCTAGTCAACTCCCCAACACCCCCAACGACCCTTTCGTGCAGCAAGTAGAAACAAAGTATAACCTCAAATGAAGTAAGTAATTAAATTACCTCTTATGTCTTCTATTTCAGTCGTGGACTGAGATAGCAACGCAACGGTAGGTCTACGGTTCAGCCGGTTTCTAGGTGCATGTATGAGTCGTCTTATGCGAGGCAAGACTACGCAGAATACCATCGCTAAACAACAGTATAACTAAGTCACCTCTAAAATCTCAACACTGTTTGCAACAATCCTACGGCTTGTGCTGGTTACCCACTAATAGAGGTCTCGACTGAGCGGCATAAGCGCTCGGTCACCTTTCAACCCGGCGAAACTGTAAAAGCCCTCGGGCTAAAAACGGCATCCTCCCGAAAAAAAAAATCCTGTTACATTTAGTATGTTATATATACTCGTACTATGAACTAAATAATTATAGAGGTATTAGTTATAATTATTATTTTAAAAATTTAACAAGTGCAGATGGAATAACTTAATATGAAATATTTACAGTATAAGAATTATTATCTCGTTTTGTACAAATATACATAAAAAATATTATTTTAGCAACCAATTGATATAAACTGATATTTTTAAATTTAAAACTGTTATTTTTATTTGACTTTAACGTTATAATAATTATTTTAATTTTACTTCTCCACTTGACTTTCAATTAATTAAATGTTACTATTCATATGCGTTCCTTTTGTTTTAAGCAGGTCAATGACATTTCATTTTATATTAACATAATCAAAAAAGATATTATATGCATAAGATTACTTGTATTAATTATGACAATAGTATTGCGTTGGCCTTAATGTGTTAGACAATTATTTTTCTTTTTTATGTGGTAAATTTAGTAAAGACAAAAAAAAACCATCTCCTATTTTATTTACACTTGGAGTTAACTGTAGCGAGGTTTGCCAAGTGCGACGAATAAATTCTTTTTTACCACTTAACATCTGCACAACTGTTTAAGATTTCAAGTAGCAAAAATAATATATAACTATTTATATTTTAGTATATTCAAATTTATACCCAATTCAATGCAAAACCATGATTAGCTTACAGTAGTATATTTATATAAATACATAAATCTATGTATTATATGAAGATTCATAAATTCACGTACAAATACAATTCCCGAAGAAGTTTTTAGACTATTTTAACGCTTAATTTAAAAGAGTAATGAACTAAATATCAGCTATTCGGGTGAAAAGAAAATAATGTTTTCGCTACTACTACGATAATTTAGTTCCTGATCTCGACACCGATTTATTTTGTATAACGTAAATCTGTAATATTAATATTATATAATATAACAAGATTATAAAACGATAGAGATATTGATGTATTAATATAATTATAATTCTTGATTATCTATAAGCGATCTATATAACAATGATCTATACACATTTTTTTTTGTTCTGAGCAAATTCATTGAATGTAACTAGATGCCGCTACTAGTATTTTAACTGGCGATATCGTTTGGCCATTGACCAAATTATATGTCTACTGGTAAAGAAATTTTAAATTGCCATCAGAAGGGTCTTAACTGACTCGACTGAACAGCGAATGATGAATTAGGATATGATCTTATTGATTAAAATCCGCTCGCTTTCGCCTCAACTATCGCAGAGACGAATGTCGAATAACTGACGCTGTTTTTGGCTATCTATAAATAATAAATAACCTACAATTAAATTTAGCAGTGGGGCAAGCATGTCGCCTCCCTTTGCTCTATATATATCGCCAACATAAGTTAGTAACGACGATAATATGTGTAAATATAAAATACATGTAATTAATTACATGTATTTTATAATATAAATTAGATAATTGTATTATATTACCCATGAATATTATCAGATTAAATGTAATAAATCATTAACCGCATAAAAAAGACTAGCGTAATTTAGCGAATTAAAATAAAATTTTTGAACACAACGAACGTTTTATTTCTTATGTAATTTTTTACGCATTAGTATCTAAAAAACATGTGCAATATAAACATGGTTATATTTACACACGAAAAAAAACAATGACAGCATGCTTAGATAACGCTAATATGAACCGATAATAAGTTCCACTAATCGTTATACTATAGTTTCGAAAATTATATTACCACCGTTTAAGTTAAAAATATCATTAAAATTTGTGGTAAAGACACTGCGTGAATAGGTCGGCCCCGGTATGGGATCACGCTCTTCAAAATGCCGTGGACGTGGAATAGCAAATGCGCTGTTATGTAGAGTTGCATTACATCTCAGTCGCCGTAGGTATCATTGTAAACATGCCTGCCATCTTGAATCAAAGCAGGATGGATAAATGTGTTTAGTGTTACACTCATCATGTCACTTGTCACCATTGATTGCAAAAAAGCTTTAAACACATTATCGGGACAAATAAATATGTACATGCCTATTCATAAAACATAAGTTATATAGATAAGACATTTACATCAGTATATGAACAACTACGAATATTTTTAACTATAAATGAATACGCATAGAAATATACAAAACAAGGTAAGGTCACAACACAAATAATCCTTAGTAATTAATTCAGTATACATTGTTAGCGCCATCTACCGCACTCTATGATAGGTTTATCGACCAAGCTGGTTTTACTCTCAAGATGACATAGATGGCATGAGCAAGATAAATTATTGATTTATTGGTTGGAAATTATCATAAATAATCTGTATGCTCATTAAGCCCACGATATATTTATAATGTTTAATAAACTTATACAAATTGAATAAAAATTATGATATATTTATAATAATTCATAAAATATATTCCTTTTTAAGAATTATTATAAAGTAGTGGAGTTCTATTTCACTCAATTCTCAAAGTAATAATAAATGGACTGTATTTAAAGTAAAGTTTCACATAACCTAACATACGGTCCAATTGACGCTCACATAAAAAAATATTAGCTTTTGTATAATCATCTAAAGAAATTACTTTAAAATAGATCATAGTTGTAAAAAATGTATAATGTATAAATGTAAATGTGTAAATTTAGTACATATGATGAATGCTGAATAAATTATATGTTGTATATTGGTTACAAAACACAGCCTCGGATTACGAAATGTGCAATTGTGGAATGATTGAATTGAATTGACACCATAACTCTATTCATTAGGCCAATTATTTTTATTGAATAAATAAGTTGATCTTTGTAACCCATAAATTTAATGGCCATTAATTTAATAATACATCTACTTTTATAAGTAATATTTGCCACCTCTATTAATTATAAAGATACAAAAAAATATACTTATTTTCACGATG
Organism: Teinopalpus imperialis; assembly: GCA_029286865.1. Lineage (NCBI taxonomy): Eukaryota > Metazoa > Arthropoda > Insecta > Lepidoptera > Papilionidae > Teinopalpus > Teinopalpus imperialis. Next base: position 6,199,426 of record JAGSMU010000035.1, on the reverse strand, counting down.
TTGGCGTGGACAGAAAATATACCGAGACAGTCTGTTAACAGGAACCTGTTATAAATAACGGGATATAAGGCTATTGAGGCAGTCGAGTTGTAAAATAAACATTAATTTAGCATCGGTGCTGTTGTGTAATAGACGCAGCTATTGCGTAACGACAACACAAATTTTTACGTGCAATTTACACGCAGCGTGACTTACAGTCTGTGCGACTAACAAAAGTGTATTGTATTAAAATTAGTTTGCTTGTGTTTAACAACGATACATTAAAATCATCCTATACTATAGTTTACATAACATATAATATAGGTTATATTATATTCAACTTGTACGGTAACGGAAAATATTTCATAACAGCGGCATTTGTGTTGGTTTTGTTTTTAGGATAAACGTCAGGAATACTTATTATATTATTTTGTTATAAATTTTGGTTTTTATAGTTTAATAGCTGTGTTATATATATTAATTTATAATTTAAAACGTGCACATTCTTTTAGCGTGCGTTATTTAAGAGCGAGTGATTCAGAGCGTCGAAGGCGGTGACTCGAGCCCGATTGTCAAGTTCACTGGCGACCGTCGTTTTTGTTATGCAACCTGAACGTGCTCTACTAAAAGTAGATGACAATATTTATAGTATTAAAAAGGATATTTCGTAAATCTTTATTATTTTAGTGTTTATATGTATGTCTTGAATTATCACCTAGCACAAGCACTTAAGCTTAGATAGAATGTTAGAAATTATAGACTGTTCTTTTTAAAAAAAAAGTTTGCAAAACTAATCTACTAAAATAATTACGTAGATACAGTATACTCGATAATAAGTAATCACAACACAAATCTACATCTATAATCGTTAGGTTATGTTTTATATATCATCGAGAGTAACAAACGAGCACACAGTTCACCTGATGGTAAGTGATTCGCGCGGCCCATGATTCAATCATCATTAAAATAATTCATCCTTAACAAGTAATTATAATGCAGATGCGTTGTCACCATTGAGGACTGAGATGGAATGCCTCGTCATAGTAATAAGAACTTTATTAATATAATAAGTAAGAACAGTAATCTCAATGTAATAAAAAAAACACACAAAGAAGGTTATTGTGGTCCAGGATTTGTAATCTAAGGCGTCCACTAAACTACGCATCAGTCTTAGTTATTATGTATGGTAATATAAATCGACTACAATTGACGGCAATAAATTACGTGCAGCAATTTATCCCGTAATTTGTTGAGACCGTGTAGTCACTCTATTTTAGAGACATGATTGTTATTTTACACCTGTCCCTTTATTGTCAAGAATTATTATTGTATATTATTATTTAATAATAATAGATACTAGTCACGTGTTTTATCCTATAGTAGAATTCTTCAGGAACAAAAGAAATTTAAAAGATATTCATACTAGCAAGCTTTTTTTATTTTTTCAGGCCGATGGCCGCTGTTAGACCGAAGGCTTTTACAGTTTCTCCGGGTTGAGAGGTGACTGAGCGCTTATGGCTCTCAGTCGAGACCTCTATTGGTGTGTAACCAGGACAACGGCTACCGAGAGGGATACTCGGCTTGGACCGTAACCCTGTTTCGCGAGAGCGTCTGACTCGAGGGTGTCCAAGAGGGATGAATCGCGGTTTAGTCAGTTACTTCTGACTTATTATCAAGGATTATCTAAATTAATATCGCTACTATAATTAGCTATATGTACCAGCACTTCGGAATGCAATATTAAAGTTCTAGTTAATATGAAAATTTATATCGTTTAATAATATAATTAAAAAATATAATTTTAATAAATAATAGTGTATAATTAATAATTGCATTTTATATTAAAGTGAAATCATTCAAACCGTATTGCAACACACCCAGTTTTAAAACGAATATAAATTTTGTATCATAATTAAATATAGAATAAAATTTCAGCATTTGGTTAGAAGAGAGTGAAAAAAAAAACTCTTTCTTAGATACATTGAGATTAAAGGTTGTTACAGAATACACTAGACGACATAACAATAGTATGGTAAATAACGTGTCAAGTATTATATCATGTATTATACAATTAGATAAGACGTGTCAAACGGTTTGACCCAATTGTATAGGATTTGACATCTACTACGTGATTTGCTTTACTATAGTATACACAACAACTGTATATAGTCGACGCATTATGAACTGAGGCTTCGGGTTATAAATCATATTTATCTGTCCGTCTCGCTCGCACTTACAGGTCTTATGGAGCGGTGTAGTGATGTGCGTAAGAATGGTAGAGGTGCATATCGATAACGGGATAGGTACGATCGATATGCTAAATTATGTTAAGTATTAATAGGAATAATTTTTCGCTATCTGAAAATAAAAGTTTTTAATTTGTAAGCTTAAATGTTTGTTTCTATGTAATCATAGAGAAACTGTATAGATCGTAATGTGGCCCTGAAATGGACGGAGACGGCCCGGAAAAAGACGGAGACGGCCCGGAAAGGAAGGTGCGTTTTGCGTAAGGAAGTGTTAGTAATGTAATGAGTGTCATAACAAAAAATCTTAAATTTATCGATAAACAACAACCCTTACTCGTAACGACCAATCAGGAGACAGAGTGCTAATGAGGTCACGATGACGCATCGACCCGGCCTGCGTAGCTAAGTATCGATAACGGGTTGCATTGCGTGCACATTCCTACTGTCAGTGACATTTATTGCCCGACGACTCAGTTTAAAATGCTTCGACTATAGTACAACATAATCTGTGCTATACGCGTTATACACAGCTATACAGTATAGCTTAGACTTACGTGGTATAGTGGTTAGTGTAACTGGCTGCTGAGTCGTATGTGCTGGATTCGATTCTCTGCCGGGGATATTTGTGTATGAGAAATTGTTGGTTTTCGGGTCTGGGTGTGTTTTTCATCTGAATTTCCTCCTATCTTATTATTATTTTATTTCATTGAGATAAGCAAACGAGCATACAGTTCACCTGATGGTAAGTAACTCCTGCGGCCTACGACATCTACATTCATCCTTGACAAGGATATCATCATAATGCAGATGCGTTGTCACCCTTGAGGACTGAAATGGTATGCCTCGTTACCAGCAACATTATTCTACTATTTGACGCTGGTATTCAGTGAGGGCGTGGTCCTACCCTGGTTTTGATGACCCATTCATTCTGCGGCTAGAAACAAACTGCAGCGTAGTATAGCACTGCGTGTTGCGGATTCGTTGCATCGGAACAGGGAAGCGGAGGTCGACCGAGTGCCTTTGCGTGTGCAAATACTTACGGCACTATAAAATATTATGTGCAATAACTAAAAGATAACGCCGTGGTCGAAATCGACCATCGACAACAGGTCACCGTCATAGCGTAGTCCGATATCACCTTTAGCCTCTTTATACACGTTTTTATATAAACTTGTATTGTAGGCTAAGCTAGCATGCAATACAAGTTTTATAAATCGGATTTTTTTATGTCTGACCAAAGAATGCGACGATATGATACTGCTGAATTGTTTACGGTGTACTCAATTTTTTTTTTGTTAACTTCTTTTGTTTAATTTAGGATCCAAAGTGTCTTATTTCCGGTGACTAGGTTTTACGTTGGGTGTCATGGGCCACAGGAGTAACTTGCCATCAGGTGAACTGTGTGCTCGTTTGTCACCCTCAATACAATAAAAAAAATATGTGTCAACTAGAATAAATATAATTCTCTTAACTTAACATTAAGCATGGGTTTAAAAATCGACTGGTCATATTTTTTGAAAAATACCTCATTCAGTAATTAGAATTTATGTTATACTTTGTAATAAGTTTTTTTTTAAAAAAAGTATGATACCAATGATTTTAAGATTACCAACAATAGCGTTAACCACTCCAACTAAGATTTAATGTTAAATTGCCGATTAGAACCCACAATATTAGGCTCCACAGACTATACTCTAAGCCAAGGGCGGCTAACAAGCCGATCGCGATCAACCCGTAGATCTACCGGTATATCTACTCATACCTCACTGCAACGCACCTTATACTGAAACACAGTGTATAAACATAGTATGAATTTCACACCCCTTCTTCCCCCTTAGACTACGCCTATGACAACAAGTGGATCGCGAAACATTTAAGAAAAAAAGTAGATCTTATATACAGAAAAGTTGCCTCTGACATGACGGGCATCTTAAACCTCTGCCCTATATCATTAAGCTATTTCAACATAACAGTTTTTTGCACCCTTTCTTCTCAACTACATCGTGGAAAAGTGACGGGAGGGGAGTAATTTTATTATAAAATAATTATAATGGAGTACTATAGGTGTTTTATCTTCATTTACCGAGATAGATATGAGATGAACGATGATAACAGGTTTAGTGAATTAAAAAAAACGAAATATGAACGTGACTATCAGTATTCTGAGAAGTTCCGATTAATTCCTAGCGCTGCTACAAAATTTCATCCTCATCTAGATGGTTGGCAAACCATCGCTGTGCGCTTTACGCAAATGTTTCTGCCACGCACAACTACTCTCTAGAATCAGCTGTCACCAGCGGTAGTTTCGAATCGATACGTCTTACGGACCTTCAAGAAAAGAGCCTACATCTTTCTTTAGTGCCGGCAGAGCATCTGCGACTGATATTGCAGATGTTCATGGGTAGCGGTGATCAGTTCAGATGAGCTGCTTGCACCACCTTATCTGTATAAAAGTAAAAACCAAATCAATAACAGCAACCGTAGTCGATAGCTTCACTCTACGTTCACTTAATGCATCGCAAAACATCCAAGGTCAAGAAACTGCTACACCAAGACTTGCGTTCGCTCGATGGATTCTAAATTACATGAATTATGAGATCAAGGTTGTATCCACGTTCTTGTATAATGATCTTATAGTAATTTTAAAATAAATTCCAAAAGTCTGTCTATGATTTCGTGACATTAAAACTTACTACCAAGCGTTAATTGCTTCCGTTCTAATTTACTGCTATTTGGTACTACATCTTCTTTTAACATAGTAATGGTTCTCACTTAAACTTCCACTAGTAATAAGTCAACTGCTGGATGATTCTGAATACCGGTGAAGGCCTTTCCAAGAGCTGGTCCATGTGTGTCCATAATTTTTAAGGGTCTATAAATTAACATGGATCCTTTAGTCTAATGAAAAAACACAAACAAAGCCTCGATGAAACCTTTTATGCAATAAAATTAAAAGGACAAAAAGATTCGGTATTACGTACTCAACACGCAATCAATCAAGTTTTGCATCATTAGGCCCTCAATCAATCTTAACGGCATTCGATCAAGCCGACATTCAGTTTTTAGCTAATGGATAAACAATGTGGAATACACCTGCAGACGTTTATTCAATTATATAAACAATCTGAAGACTGCAAATACACTCATTCTTTATTAATCGTTATATACTAACCATTGATTTTTTGTTATAATATTATCTATGAGAAACAAGGACATAGTTCACCTGATAGTGAGTAGAGTAGAGTAACAAAGATTCTCCGGAGCTCGGAAGTCTTCCTTCTCATCAAACGAAACAAAGAAGCATCAACCAATATTTCATGCTTGTATTCCCTGAAAATGTGGTCCTTTCTTCCTCCAGCCGAGAAGACCCGTACACGTTTCAGCTTAATATAATCTGCGATGTTTGATTTGATTACCTCCATTGCATCGTCTGATAACAGCCAATATGTTAAAGTACCGTGGCCCATATAGTGGACATACTTTTTGTAAACTGTAGTAAAAAATATTAGCAGTTAATCGCGTTAGCTATGAATCAGCTGTGGCTGTATTTGTTTTAATATTTTTTATTCAAGTTATAACTATAACACACTTTTTAATGGTTCCTTAACCCTGAATGGAACACGTGTGTGAACGCAGAGTGTGAGGCACGTATTTTCAATGGCGCGACGAAATGAGCAAACATTGCATGATATGAGTAACAGATACTGTGAGAAAAAAATGACGTGTTCGGCCACTATATTTAGAACTTGCGATCAGTTAGAATATTGGGTATTTTGTATCGGCTTCTCATTGACCTAGTGGGCCTGCAGTCTGCATCTGCAGTAGCCTTATCAGACAAGTTAACAGTGGTAGAGCTACATTGCAGTTTGTTTCTAAGCTCGACCGGGGTAGGACCACGCCCTCAAAGAATACCGACGTGAAATTGCAGCATAATGCTACTGGTTTCGTCTGGTGACTGGAGGGATCCGGAGACCTTTATTACTGGTGACGAGACATTGCATCTCAGTCCTCAAGGGTGACAACGCATCTGCATTATAATTTCTTGTCGGGGATGAATGTCGATTTCATGGGTCGCAGGAATCACTTAACATCAGGTGAACTGTGTGCTCGTTTGTAACTCTTAATGTAATAAAAAAATTGACATGGAGCGATGATTCAGTATTTTGCATTATTGGAATCTTTCCTTTTCTTTCTATTCATCCAAGAATTATACGCGTCAGGGATCAGTGTGTTTTTTACTTAGCTATTATATCTGTTATACCTGCGTCACAAAGATGTAAGCACATAATATATTAAAATAAATACAATATATATTTTTTTCCACTCGTGTTTCTTTATGTCAATTCCGGTACACAGAGATCAAATCAATTTCAAATAGTAGAGCCACGCTGCAGTTTGTTTATAGTTAAAAGGGTCTCGTCATGACTTGGCTGGGGCAAGACCACGCAAAGTATCTGCAGAATGCCGCTGAATTTCGTTTGATGAGTGGTCGTAAAGACCTGGGGCATCTTAAACTTTTTTTGAGGATGTATGCAGTCATCACTGACAATCAGTTGAACTGAATGCTCATTTTAATGTCGACCAAAATATCTGGAGCTTTATAAGTCTTCAACTCCATTGAGTTAGGCCTCGCTGTACATCTATAAATAAAGTTTCCGAACGATTAGTCGAAAATAATCATAAAAACGTACCCTATAGTTGTAATCTGTAAATTGGGCAAGCAGCCCACCCGATGATAAGTGATAACCGCCGCCCATGAACATCCGCAACACCTAATCGCTAATGCGTTACCGGCCTTTAAGAAAGATGTCAGCTCTTAAATGTTGTTTAGGGTGGGGAGAGGGGGGAGCGAGTGAGGTAGCCCTCGGCTACCTCACTCACTGGACGAAACGATAACACATCTACTTTACGCCGCTCAGTGAGTCGGTGACACTTCCCCGATCGCGCCGACCCATTCGTGCAACAACAAAAGCTGAACTTGGCTCTACCACCTTTAAAAGTCTACAGTTCCCTACACGCGCCATACAAAACATAGCCGTTGCATCATGTTGCTATTTTAAGCCGCTTTTCTATTAGGGTATGGCTCTTCCCTGGTTGAGCTGACCTACTAGATGCATCTTGAAGTAGTAGCAGCTTGATCTAAGAGTTCACGAATAAATAAATAGGCTGATATTGGATCACAAGATGTTAAATATGTGAATGTTTTTACTACTAAGGAGGAGGCAAGTACTGCTACCAAAAACTAACGTATTTTCGACTAACACGAACCCCACTCCAATCTCACAACATCCACTTAACAATCAAACTTAATGATGAACACATAAAGAAACATTCATATAAATAATGGTTCATTACATTCTCCATGCTGTACCCAACAAAAGAACACAATGTTGCAAGTCCAAAGCTTATGTGTCGGCATTTATCCGCCATTACATGTGCGTGAAATTCGTCTATTTAAATTGCGGATAAACACAAACCGTTTGAGGACGTTTGTAGTAAAACTGAATTACAAAACAAACGTGTAGATTAGTCTTTAAGTTGGGTGCTAGGTTTATGAAGCAATAATCTACATAGTACACGGATAGACTCATGGTAAATGGCAGACGGTTAACTTTACAAAACAAGTAGGACTACAAACTAAAACACAAGAGTTCAAGGCTTCTCAGAATACTTTGCGAAGAGAAAATACACATTGATTTTCCATATTCTTTCCACCTATTGACATTTAGGCGCACTGAGATTTTTATTGTTCTTTTTATCCATAGTTAATGTTCTGTTCCAATCGGTCGAATCATCATGCTTATTGAGTTAATCATTACATACATAACTCATTAGTTATTGTCTATTTGGTTTTTTCAAAGCAAATAGCCAAAGATTGGGATACACTATTACCTCCAACGTTTTGTTTCGAATGTTCGTTTCTACAATAGAAGTAAAACGGTATAGAGTATAGGGTTTCTTACGTTCTCCGCACAAAACACAACGGAGCTCAACTTACGTTGGTATTCTGTGGAATCGTATCTCATTTGTTATAAAATGAATGCCGGAAATATGAAATTGACATAAAACATTTTTCTTATTTATTGAATAAGATAAAGCGAATAAAACGATTCGTGCAAAACAAAAGGCCCGTCGCAAATAGTCCGTATTACTATTGTAGTGTAACTGTAGGGTTGCCATTAAATACATTATGAACTTCGGGAAAAAATGCATGTTATTCTTCATACACGTCGGTAAGTAAACAAATTTTGTGATTTTTGATTTATGATGTATTTATTATTTTATATTTTGTATTTACCTTTAATCTTGATAAGACGAGTTAATTATAAAGTAAAAACACATAAAAATAAAAAATAGAAAAAGAGATCTCTTAAGAATCTTAGTTTTTAACAGAAAAACATAAAAAAAAACATCCAGACCAGGATCTAATGAGTTATTGATTCGTTACTTTTTAATAGGTCTAGGAAAAGGTTTTGGCACGGCCCTGATTAACAAATATTTGTAAATAAAGTTATCGTTCGAAGGGTAGTCAACAGACCCGTACGTGCTGAAACAAACAAACGTGCTTTCCTTTGTCCGTACCCGGTTCAATTCCGTAGTAGGATTACTAACAACACAATTTGTTGTGAATAATGAATTTCATTCGTAATTAGATTTTTTTGTCCAGAGATTTGTTTTGCTTTTGTATTATTACTGATCGCTTTGTGCGAGCAATATTTTTTCAAATACTAACCAGGGTGATAGCTTCTGGTTGTTAATAAAATTATATATTAGTTATGCAAAAGGAACGAGGAAATATATGTAGTTCTTATCACGTAAATTTATAGCACTAAATTAGCTTTTTTAGCTTACTTATAATTCGTGTTCCATTCCATTGGATCCAGCATGGAGCTACTGCTTTGTACAGATGTTTTGTACGTGCTTAAGTCACTCAGTGGCTACAGACTGGCTGTTAAATAGCAGTTTACCGCTATTAAAAATCAGCGCGCTGGTTAAAATTCTGTTGATATTAGCGCTGTTAGCCTAAGCGGGTCTCCAGCTTCATCGCACTCTGGACTCGCAGATCCGGTATCTGCGAGTTAGTATATTGTTGGGTCCTGCGGTAAAATAAATAAATTATAATAAAAAAAATACGTTACGATACGTACGATAATTAGCCATCGTATCTACTTTATTCTTATCGCATCCTTCGGATTCCTTATCGGACGGGACGGCAAGACATGGGAATTTTTCTTCCCCGTCTTTTGCCCCGTCCGAATGTAACCCAGGTTATCAAGTTGAGAGTAAATAGGGTTTTACTGACCTAATGCGTTTACCATCTAGGTCTAAATCACCATTTCCGTAAAGTGGGATAGAAACCTGATATATATACAGTTCTTGATATAAAAAGAAAGAGATAGAAGAAGAGCCTCACTGCGCTATCACATGCAACTTTCGTTTTCATCGTCCTTTAAACATTAAAAATCAGCCTACCTAACCTCCAAACATAGCGAGCGAGTGCTAAATTTCAACAGGGCCCAATTTCGTGTACAATGATTCATAGGACTTCGTAAGTGGGGCGGCTATGACGGAGTATTGCGCCACGCAATTATGACCATTACCGTCATTTGTATGGAATGAGCGAATTTTTGCCTCTGTAATTGTGAAACGGAGTGCGTGATAAGTGTAATTAAGGTTCAGTGTCGCTTGAGTGTCTAATTTTTAAATAATATTAGCCTCACAACGGTACTTACAAATGACGTCTCCCCCGTTTAGCAAAGTACTTCGACTTGTGATTTAGTCCTAGTCTTTAGTCCTTCTTTGTAGTCGAGCTTCGACTTGTGATTTAGTCCTAGTCTTTAGTCCTGGTTCTTTGTAGTCGAGTCTCTATAATCAAATATAATATTCGTGAAACCCGCTATTTATTAGCTGCCTTCCGAAACGTTGTTAGTATCAGCTATCTTGATGATTCAAAAGTGTTTTGTATCAACCCACTTGAGTAAAGTTTCTTTAGATTTGATTTGAGTATAAAAAGAAGAAAACTATCTAAGACCACATGTGGGTGCAAAAAACGATACACCCACTTGCTCGAAATACGAGTAAGATTAACCATATGGATTATACACGTATCATCTATGTGACAATTTATACACCTTCCATGCTGATCAGGGAAAAAAAAGTAAAAACTACGAAACGAAGAGCGGCTCGAATCGTTGATGACCAGATACTATCCGATTGGTTTCATTCACTAGCAATATGAAGAAATGTTTCATCTCTTTGCATTTTTTACCAAATATACCATGTGTTTTAAGAAATTGTTCGGATTAATTCCAGCCGCTGAGTTTAAACATACATCACGATATAATTTAAAATTTCATCCTCATCATCTCGACGGTTGACAGAAATTTCCTGCCACGCACAACTACTCTGTGTAATCAGCTGTCGCCAGCGGTGTTTCCGAACCGATACGACTTAGGGAACTTCAAGAAAAGAGCGTACACCTTCCTTAAAGGCCGGAAACGCTTTTGCAACTCCTCTGGTGTTGCGGATTTTCATGGGTGGCGATGATCACTTACCATCGGGAAGGTTGCATGCTTGTTTACCACTTATTTTATAGAAAAAAATGTGAAATGTGGTAGCTTCTCTTCCTTGTATTACTGTAAGTATGTGTAAAGGGATTAAATGATTTTGGTATTTATACTATATCAATGCTGATGTAGTTACGTGTGGCGGTATTCACTTACCATCGGGTGGGCTACTTGCTCGTTTCTTTATTCTATAAAGAAATATATCCTAAGCAAAAACTTCAACTCGACCCGTTGTACATTTATGAAAAATTATGTTAGTTGACTTTACATTTATTTAGTATTTCTAAGGAAGATTCAAAGACATTTGAAATTTATATTACTTACATATATTACGCGTGGAGCGACGATTTATGCAAATCTGGGAGAAGTCGATGGATACTGGTGGTCCAGGATCGTGTTCTGTGGCAGACTGAGAGAGAGACCTATATTCATCTGTAGATTAATGGTGGGCTGAGATGATTTTTTTAAAAAAATATATTGCATTGAGAGTTACAAACGAGCACACAGTGCACCAGATGGTAAGTGATTCCTGCGTCCCATGACATCTACATTCATCCTTGACAAGGAACCATAATGCAGATGCGTTGTCACCCGCGTGAACTGAGATGCAATAACTAGTCACCAGTAATGAAGGTTTGCGATCTCACCAGACGAAACACAGCAGTATAATGCTGGTATTCTGCGAGGGCGTGGTCCTACCCCGGTCGTACTGACCCATTAATTCTACAGCTAGAAATAAACTGTTATAATATATTAAATATATTTGGACTATTTCGGTCAATATATAGACCAAATATGATGAGCTTCATACTCCGCTTAATCTATTGGGTCTACAAAATAATTAATCAGATGTGAAAGATTTCTTATTTATGCGTATCATACAACACCTATTTCTTATATTACTACCGTTATATTTGTATATAAAATTTGTTGAAAATTAAATAAATTAATATAATAATTACATTAGTAAACGTCAACACCTAATTGTTATGTTACTACCATTATATTTGTATGTGAAATTTGTTGAAAATTCAATAAATTAATATAATAATTACATTAGTAAACGTCAACACCTAATTGTTATGTTACTACCATTATATTTGTATATAAAATTTGTTGAAAATTAAATAAATTAATATAATAATTACATTAGTAAATGTCAACACCTAATTGTTATGTTACTACCATTATATTTGTATATAAAATTTGTTGAAAATTCAATAAATTAATATAATAATTACATTAGTAAACGTCAACACCTAATTGTTTTGTTACTACCATTATATTTGTATATAAAATTGGTTGAAAATTCAATAAATTAATATAATAATTACATTAGTAAACGTCCAAAAGTTTACCGAATAATTTACTACGGATTATGGATAATTTATTATTAAAGATTAACATCATACAAATCATTCACATATATTGTTTAGAATGTTCTTTGTTTGAACAAAGTATGACGGTGTATATCCGCTTTATAATTGAAATTGAACATGTTAATTAGAAAACCTATTAAGTTAATTTTTATACACGTTTTAATAATAGTAGTTACTAGAGCGTAAAGAACAAAGTAACTTATATCTTTTTTTTATAGTGTAGGCAGCAAACGAGCATGCAGACCACCCGATGGTGAGTGATCACCGCGGCCCATGAACCTCTGCAACACCAGAGAAGTCGCAAATGCGTAGCCGGCCTTTATGGAAAGTGTAGGCTCTTCTCTTGAAGGTCTCTAAGCCGTATCGCTTCGGAAACACCGCTGGCGACAGCTGATTCCACAGAGTAGTTGTGTGTGGCAGGAAATTTCGCGTGAAGCCCACAGAGGTGGATAGCCAACCATCGGATGAAGGATGAAATTTTGAGTTCTGCCGTGATGTACGATGTTTAAACTCAGCGGCTGGAATTAATCTGAACAACTCCCCAGAACACTTCCCATGGTAAATTCGGTAATTCTTTCTAATCCCAGAGTATACCTAAGCTATGGCCGTGAAGGAAAGTTATTAGAGTACCAGGCTAGAGGGTCCTTGAGGGTCCTAGGTTCGATTCCCAGTAGTGGAACAATATTTGTGTATCACAAGTCATGAATGTGCTCGAACTAGAGGCACTATTGCCAGATTATTTTCCCGAAGAGTCTTTACCTAATCCCTGATACCAAGTATAATTTTTTTCTGCTTTTTAGGCAAGTTCGTTTAGTTTCGACATCTCGTCAGGTATAGTGGGATCGGTCATCATTGCCCAAGACAGAAAAGTTTCTATTTAGTGCAAGATCGTCATAATTTTGAACATACATATGTCGAGTAAACATATTCGTACACAGTACTGTTAGTTCGGTGATATTGACGCACAATTAACACGTTGGCTTAACGCTTTACAAGGTCAAATAGATACAGTGACTGTATTGTTCTTTAATATAAACTCAGAAGATTATATTTAACTTACGTACATCTTATTAATTTAAAAAAAATCTGGTTAAGCCTCACTGCAACTATAACAATAACTATATATGTATTTATAAGCGTGTATATACACAGTTATGTATTTATGTAATTATACAACTATATGGCTACTCATAGTTTTGTATTGAATTGAGTATAAATTGAAATATACCAAAAAAAAAATTTTATATGAAATAAGCGTGTATATATAAATTCACAGTTATGTATTGATGTAATTATACTACTATATGGCTACTCATAGTTGTGTATTAAATTGAGTATAAATTGAAATATACCGAAAAAAAATTATATGATATAAGCGTGTATATATAAACTCACAGTTATGTATTTATGTAATTATACTAATATATGGCTACTCATTATTTTGTAGTGAATTGAGTATAAATTGACAAAAACAAAAAAATTGTTATATTGCATTCAGATTATTTTTGCAATTTGTAATCTTAACGACATAGCAGACGAGCAGGTGTTGAAAAAAAATGTATTGGTAACTAGCCCTCGCGGTACAGCATTGCCTAGTGCGAAGGCTTCAGGGGACTCCAAGTGTAACTATTTTTTTTAAAGAATATTAGTAAAGCTTTTAACAGTACTAATATTCTGGTTAACCATGACAACTAAGCTTAAAATGCTTGTGCTGGGTTTATGGTTTTAGGACTAGGTTTGTGTTTACATCAATAGTCGTATGGTGGATTCTGAACCATTAGACTATTGACGGTCAGTATAGGTATTGGATGTATTTTTTTTTTCTTGTAAATATGGTAGGCTGTGTTTCTTTTCTATCTGTATATCTCCCTAGCGATGTAATAAATATCTTTTACTTTTTTTTCAACTAACTGTAGAATGAATGGGTCAGCTCGACCGGGGCCGGGCCCTCACAGAATACCAGCGTAAAATAGCAGCATAATGCATGTGTTGCGTCTGGTGAGTGTAGGGATCCGGAGACTTTTTATTGCTGGCGACGAGGCGTTCCATCCCTGTCCGCAAGGGTGACAACGCATCTATATTATGATTCCTGCTCAAGGATGAATAAAGATGTCGTTGGCCGCAGGAATCATTTAACATCAGGTGAACTGTGTGCTCGTTTGTTCCTCTCAATGTAATATTAAAGAAAACCAAGATGGAGTTTAGTGATTATTTTACTTCTTCATCAATATCATTTCAGCCCATCACTAGTCCACTGCTGAAACTCAGGACACTTAGGATTGTACCCTATGGTAGTCTTTGAGCTTCCCCCAAAGACTACAATCCTGAACCACCTATATGCATCGACTTCCCGCAGAGTGGTAGAGCTACGCTGCAGTTTGTTTCTAGCTGTTGATTTAATGGGTCAGCTCGATCGGGGCACGACCACGCCCTCACATAGTACCAGCGTATAACACTGCAGCATAATGCTGCTGTGTTTCATCTGACGAGTGTAGGGATGTGGAGATCTTTATTACTTGTGACGAGGCATTCCATCTTAGTCCTCAAGGATGACAAGGCATCCGCATTATAATTCCTTGTCAAGGATGAATGTAGATGTCACGTAGAAATCATTAGCCATCAGGGGAACTGTATACTCGTTTGTTACTCTCAATGTAATAAAAAGAAAAGACTCCATCTATTGGATCATACTACGCTCCAAAGCCAATACGAGGTTGCCACTTTCGTTCCTTTCGTTCGCATCGGTTACAAGGTATATGGCCAGTCAATTGTCAGTTCAACTTACTGATCGTTTGAGCAATAGTTGGTTATCTTCGTTCTTTATTCGATCACGCAGAGAAACATCGAGCATAGCCCCCTCCATAGCTCGCTGAGTGACTTGGAGGAGACTCATTTTACTTATTATCGGATATATTATAGTGGTGGGCCTTTGCGAAGCACTCACTTGCTGTACTCTTATTCCGACGTAATGTAGCGTTAATTAAGAATTTATTTTTCTCATATATTATTCCTCGACTGGATATCCCGCATGGATCTACAAATTTGAAACTATATTTTTTATGAGATTAAGGGTGAGAAATGAAAACACAGTTTACCATAACGATATATTTTGCATTTTATTTTTTAATATTTATCACATCCCTTCCTTGGGCCGGTATTATAGTTGCTCCCCGTAAATTTATGTTAAGCACTTGTATCTCATGGGGACACATACTTTGCATTTTATTTTTTAATATTTATCACATCCCTTCCTTGGGCCGGTATTATAGGTGCTCCCCGTAAATTTATGTTAAGCACCTGTATCTCATGGGGACACATACTTTGCATTTTATTTTTTAATATTTATCACATCTCTTCCTTGGGCCGGTATTATAGGTGCTCCCCGTAAATTTATGTTGCTAACCTGTATCTCATGGGGACACATACTTTGCATTTTATTTTTTAATATTTATCACATCTCTTCCTTGGGCCGGTATTATAGGTGCTCCCCGTAAATTTATGTTAAGCACCTGTATCTCACAGGGACACATACTTTGCATTTTATTTTTTAATATTTATCACATCTCTTCCTTGGGCCGGTATTATAGGTGCTCCCCGTAAATTTATGTTAAGCACCTGTATCTCACAGGGACACATACTTTGCATTTTATTTTTAATATTTATCACATCTCTTCCTTGGGCCGGTATTATAGGTGCTCCCCGTAAATTTATGTTAAGCACCTGTATCTCACAGGGACACATACTTTGCATTTTATTTTTTAATATTTATCACATCCCTTCCTTGGGCCGGTATTATAGGTGCTCCCCGTAAATTTATATTAAGCACCTGTATCTCATGGGGACACATACTTTGCATTTTATTTTTAATATTTATCTGAATCCTTCATTGGGCTGGTATTGAACATAAGTACACGCCCTATAAATAACATTAAGGACTTGTATCCCTCAGGCCGCATACTTGTACCTTGTGTCTTATTTTTTAAATATTAAACCCAATCCTTTTTTGGGCAAGTTTTAAAACGAGGAACTCCTCATAACATTAAGCACAAATTACATTAAAAATAACATTAAAATCGAATAAACTAAGCATTTATACTACGCACTAAGATAAAGTTGGAAATTTGATAATAAAACGCCTTGATAACTGCAATTTCTGAGTCATGCCTACTCATAATTGCAAAAACTTCACATATAACGTAATTTATTTGAAATTACAAGATTTTTAATTATTTAAGAACCTTTATGCAAATAGTAATTTAGCAACCAGCTCCTAAAATGATTTCGAAAGTATCTCGGTATCAGATGTTTTGTGTTCATTATTTTGCGAAATGATTTCTTATTTTTGCCTTAATTATTATCACAGTTTCAATAAATTAGTTGTGAATAACTATTATTATATTAGTGATGTTAAGATAAGAGAGATATGATTAGTTAGAAATAATAAAAAGAAACGTAAAAAAATAATATTTCCCTTTATGATTACCGAACAAAGTTATCGCTGTAACCTTATTCCGATCTTATAGCATCTTATTGGTTGTAAGGTATAGCTGTAGCATATACCTTACAACCAATGAGGAAGCCAGTATATCGTTTCCATAAAAACTTACAACACTACATATTTACTGAATAACTGAAATCGTCTGGTTTGGTTAGCTAGTTTCTTACCGCAACATGAATGGGTCGGCCCGATCAGTGTAAAATATCATCATAACTCTACTGTGTTTTCCCTTTAGTGAGTGATCTTGTGATCTTTTTACTGATGACGAGACAATCCCATATCCTCGGAGTTAACAAAGCATATGTGTCTTGAATCTTTTGGAAGATGGATGACTGATAAAATGGGCCGAAATCATCATTTAAAAAACGTTTATCATACCTAATACAACAAATAAACAAGAAAATCATGTGGTGTCATCACTAGTATATGGCATCGAGGGTTGGAATCGCTTTATCAACACACAAGACACAAGATTGAATTGACATTATCAGATTATATTATAATATTTATTTATTTATTAGAACTAATACAAGTGTACCCCGACGATGTTATATTCTTACAGTATGACTTATAAATTACCGGAACTTTAATTAAGATTTATCTCAGGGACTTACGTGAGAAAAAAGTTATGTATTATACTCATAGCATGCTTTGTTTTTAGATATAATTTTATCGCTGTAGTTGTGAGTTTTTTTAACTCAAATAGTTATTAAGTGAAAAAGTTAAAGGCGTATTTATTTCTCTATTCCCGGTTGCGTCTACAGTTTTTTTTTATATTAGTGCAGGTCACCGGAGGATGTGTCCGAACAGGTTAAGAGAATCATATTCTCCTAACCTGAAGTCCCAGATGTCGTATTTGTTAGGAAACATCGCTATCGGTAATTGGTTCCACGATTTCACCGTTCAAAAGAGTATGGTAGTAGATTGACTACAAAATGTTGTTTGAATTTGGATTTAAGGTAAAACTCAGTGGTTCATATCAAGGTGAACTAAGGAAAGTCGTGCAAAGATGGATCCTCTGGTATTTCATGGTTATCAGCGGGTTTTTGCTCATTTACATTTTTTTCATGCAGGATTCAATCAGTCAAAAATAACCAACATTTAAAATTTTTTGTGTAGCACATCCATATATTTCTATCCTGACGCAGTAGATTTATTTCTTGACAAATTCTATTAATAGTTACGTAAGTATATACGTCTTCTTCTACCTGATAAGTGGCGTGGAACCAAGCTGCATCTAGTAACTAGTTGCAACATAAATGAGTCGGCTCGACCAAGGAAGGGCCGCGCCCTCATTGAATACCAGCGTAAAAAAAAATCACCCACCGTTTAAAATACGGCTGCTGGGTGTAGATGAATTTGGATTCAATAACAAATGACGACGTATTCCGTCTCAGTCCTCAGAGCTGGCTGTGCATGTACATACATCTTGAATATTATTGTCGATAAATATAGATGTCGCAGAGATATATTCATGTCTTGCCATCGGGTGAACTGTTAGCTCGTTTGTTGCAAATATTTTATATTTCGACCACCGACATTTCCTACCATCTTAGATTTGCAGCAGGTGTTACCAATTTCCTCGACCTTCTCCAATTTTAATATTGTAAAACTAACGCATCAGTAAGCTTCTTACTGACCGTATCTTCACGGTGTCTGTAGGACTATATGCTTTATTTCCTGACGTCACACCAATTTCATTTTTATTATAGTCTCGTGATACGCATGGCCAGATCCGTGACTTTACTTTCCGAGTCACTAGTTTCTTTAGAGACAATATTTTTCAGTGACCCGAAACGAACATCTGAGGGCTTCACTGAACTAGATACAATTTATACAATACATTTATAATTTAACCACAGCCTTTCTTAAAAAATTGTCTATCAATTGGTAGAAACCTGTATGACATCTGTTCAGTAGTTTTTGAGATTAGTTCGTACAGCAGGACAGAAACTATAGAAAAGCTATGTTTTATTGTATATAGTGATTTTCTTAAATAGTCGTTAAGGTTGCAATTTTACACTGAATGTGATTTAAAGAAAGGGTCCTTTAAGAACGATTTGGTTATTTTTGTTATTAATTTTCATTTTTGGCTGAATTAGTTTTTACGAGACGTAAAAGTAGAAAATTTTCTCGGAACCATTGCAATCTTGGGAAAAAATTACAGTTATTTTTTCTATGGAATTTTATATATATATATGAACTCAAAACTCAAGATACGAACAAGGGATAATTTTCACAAATTCACATAACGATCACAAATAATATTTGTTTAAATTTGTACAGTACAACTTCTGCCTGTTCAACTAGTTCTTTTTTATAACAATCTATGATAGAGTCGTTTACATAACATGTTAAAGCAACTAATTTATTTAAATGTAAGGTAAACATTGGTAATTTCAAACAACAACTGGCATCAGCTGTGTATCGAACCAAACAAAAAAGCAATGGCTATTGATATTATATTGTCGCGATATCATTTAATATTTTATGCATTCTGTTCAATTGGTGATCTAGTGAGTCGAGGGATATGGAAATATTCTAGTATAATAATATAAAATGTTTGATTCTCCTTTATATATTCTATGCAGTTGCATCATAAGATAGCAACCAGATGACGTCGCTATAATTTGGGTAAACATTTTATGTTAAATCTCCTTAACGCCTCTTTAACTTGTAAAGTATCCCTCAAATAACTCATGAGGTGTTTGTAAGGTAGTTCATTCATTTATCGAGATCGGAGCGTGCGCGGAGCTCATAGGCAGGTGCGATAGTATCCCGCATATATTGCTTACTACTACTAATTGTTCTCGATAGTAATTCGAATTTTTATCGATCCTTATAGATATTTCTTATATTTTCCGAACATGGTACGTTCGATATATTAAACGACGATATATTGAAAAATTATCATAGATTTACCAATAATATTTTTTTAGCTCCATCCCAATAAGATGAGTTACCGTTAAGTCATGTCAAAGGAAGTAAAACTAAACTAAATAGAGCATGAAGTAGATAGTTTGTTTGGGAAAGGGCCAACTGCGTACGTTAGCGCTTCTCTGTTGTATATCTGAGGAGCGAAAGAAATTAAATACCTTGTTACTGGTAATGCATCCAAATCTTAATCTTTATCCAGAATATGTACAGGTATCTGTGAACTGTGAACTCATCATCATCTGATCAATATGATTGTTTGCTATCTTGATCAGTTAAAAAATACATTAATTATTTAGATATTTGAGATAGTTACACCAGTAGACACTGTACTGTGTATAATTCGTGTTGTTTAATAACGTAATTATCTCGACGTACAATAAAATGGAATGTAAGTTTTTCGATAAAGAGCGAGAGATTAGTTTTGAATGGAATTTTATTAAATCATAATTCATTTATAAAAACAGTCTGTAAAAAAACGACATCAATTAACTGTGCTGACGAAGATTGTATACCACAGATTTAAGCGACGAAACTCATAACAAGGCCTTAAGATATGGCGACCTGTCCTTCACCGCCGATCTGTTATATAATTGATCGAAATATAAAGACTTATTAAATATTATTCTTCGCTATAACCCTTTGTGTAACACTTTCCCACTTGCATTATTTGATGCTAGAATATAAAGATAATTTAAAATTCCATAGTATGGGACACCGAAATACTTTCCTGCGTTGCCGGCGATCTTATATAGGACCGCGGCGTCTAAGTTAAACACGGTCGTTTTCTGGCTTTTAAGTATTCTCACTCCTTATCCGCATGCTTTTTTACTCTTTATTCGTACTCCGAGTAAAGGTGAACATGTATCGAAATGTTAAAAAAAATCTTAATATTTTGAGCTAAATTAAGTCAAAAATCAATTGTGATCACACTTATTCACAGTTTCACAGATTAGACGCAATTAACATAATTTAGCTAGAATTTGCACCTTTCGTCTCCGAAATTTTTTCAGATACGACACTTTTCATGTCTTTGTGATCAGCATGATTTAACGTCTCTGGTTAAACCGATATAGGTCTTCTTCATTGTGTCTCCCTTTGTCCCGCTAATGGCCAACATTCATAAATATTAACAGCAAACAATTCATATGATGTGTCGTTTTCAAAGAAACTTGCACTATTTCCTAAGTTACTAGATATTGGAACTATAACAACTGAAAAAACAAATATTTATGCGTCTATTAATACTAGAATATTACAGATCATCTTTAAAATCTCCTTTTCTGGCGCGTAAAATTTGTTACTATGTAAATGACAATCAACATGATGTAGTTTTCTTGACTTCCAACAACTTACGATGTTTTATTTAATCCATTTAAATATTTTTTAGAACTTTGATTTTGTGGTTGAGACAACAGTTGAAGTGTATATCTACTTATCGCTCCAATGCGCACAGACCTTCCATGGACAATGTGATGCTATACCCGATTTTGACGCCTCTCCTTCGACAAGGTCGCGGGAACGATTCCAAAATAATTTATAATGAACTATGCTTATAGACAATGCTGCAATGGGAATATGTGTTTGTTAAAACGGAACTTTTAATGATAATAGTCGACGATAAAATATTCGGGTAATTCTAATCTTATTCCATCTCGTGAATTCTGGCTTTGATTTTTTTTACAAAAGCGCTCAGTTGTATGGTCCACTACCAATCTAAGGGAAAGACTGCTTAACTTTATCTCAATATAAATCAAACGTTTGTGCATACTTGTAAACATACAACTTATAGAACGTTACCGAAACGCTTTTCTAAACTTAATCTTCTCACGTTACCTGTTATATACATATATATTAGAAACTTTTATTTTCTAATAAAAGATATCGCCACAATCTTGTATTCCATTACCGTAGATGTCGTTCTTTATAAAAAGTCCTTATTATAGAAACATACTAGTCTGCAATCATGTGCCATCGAGGTTAAAAGAATAAAAAAAAAGTTACAATAGATTTTATAGAAAAAAAGATAGTATAAAATTACTACAACTTTAATGAAATGTGTAGCTGTAACTTTCCAACTGAACTCTTGCGCGATGATGCCAATAAAAAATTAACTTTATCTATTTCATTTTCATATAAACATTAAACCCCCCACCGCACAGTGGGTAGGCTCCTAGCACCAGTTGATTAAATTTTTAATAGTATAAAGCATCTATATCATCTGTAAACTATTAAAAAAGTGATGAAAAATATAAACTTATGACGTCACTTAAATTATTGCCGTAAATAAACCAACATAGTCCGATATACCTGTGTAATACTTTTTGAAAAGTAAATTGTACGGCCCCCAAATTACTGAATTAGGACAGACAAAGATAAAGGACGGGCTCCTTTACCTTCGTTTGTCATAAAATTAGAATAAGAAAGGAGGAAATGGTACAAGAGAGAACAAAGCGCAAAAAACAAAATAATTGAGTCTCAACTGTAATTGATTTCATTGTTGCGTTGAGAATTGAAGGATTTGTGAGGTTTTATATTCGTCCCATGTAGAGCCACGTTGAAACGTTGGTAGAGTTGGGAGTAGCATGAATGATGAATGTGTCAACTCGATCGAGGAAGTATCACCCTATCAGCGATCATTGTTTCGATTAGTAAGTCTAGGGATCAGGAGATCCTTTCCCTGGTAGCAAAGCATTTCACATCAATCCTGAGGGACAGCAATCTGGACAATAATCTTATTTATTTTTTGAGTACACACCAAACAGTCAAAAATATAATTGTGCATTTTACACCTATTTTAGCATTATACTAAATCAAAATTATTTGCCTTTATAGTACTACGTATCTCAGCATACTAACATTATTTTAAGATTTAATTAAAATTTTATTATTAATATCATCTTGAATCTGTTTTGAGGATGGATAGGCCTTTATAGTGAGCAGTAATTAGTTACCATTAGAACTGTATATATATGTACATAGTGTATAAGAAATATGTATTTAGAACTTGAAATATAGAAAGAAAAGAAGTAGTTTTTGGGTAAGAAAATGATTAAAGGCGATCTTCTTTAATTACACGGATGACGACATTTAATTCACTATAAAATCGTTTCAATTCTACTAGACGATTTCAATTATGAGAATGTTAGTAATTAGAAGGATTTTTTTTATTTTATAATCTGTGTCGTTGTTGAGTAAACAATATACAATATAATTCGACAATTTTCAAAGTCTAAAGTAATCTACAGTAGAGTACGTCACCGGTACAAAAAAATATTTCCTCTTGTGAATATGTTGTTTTGAAGAACGGTCAAGAAATCTAGTAGTATTTGTTATCAAATGTTTGTATATAAAATGTGATATCTAAAAAAAGACATATTATTTACAGGGATAGATTATTATTGATACGAAATCATAGATATTTAAAATTGTAACTGTAAGATATAATAATTATAGTTCCCCACATGGCGTTGCTTTTCCTAAGGTCGCGTCAAGATTCCATTCTCCTCACGTATGGACTCCCATAAGAACTCCTTATACAAATACGTTAATAAAAAATAATTAAACCGACCTCAAACGACGTAGACACAATAAAATGGTTTTTGTGGGAAAACGTAGTGTTATGTACTCACTGATTTCGTAAATTGGACAAAAACTGTCAACTGTTGCTTGGAGAATGGAAGCCATGGAGCTATTAATTGTGCACTTTAAGCATGGAGTACGTGTACGCAAATTTTTCTTGGCGATTAAAGGAAATTCGAATCGGCTCTATCCGGTCCACTCCTTGGGCAATCAATACTAGTTCTAAATACAGCGGTGAGTACGACAATGAAGATTTAATTACATATTAAGATTTATTTTGGATGGCTAAGAGCTAATGATCCACTTTCGTGACATCTTGGTTCGTCCCCTAGAATGTTTTCTTATGACTTTCGGGACAGTCAGTTATACTATATTTTTGATTGTCACTTACACTTCCATTCGGCTCGACTGGGGTAGGACCACAGAATACCTAACAGAATACCCGCGTAAAATATCAGTATAAATCTGCTGTGTTTCGTCCGGTGAGTGAAGCGATCCGAAGAACTTAATGTACTGGTGACGAGGCATTCCATTTCAGCCCTCAGAGGTTACGAGTCATCTGAATTATGATTCCTTGTCAAGGATGAATGTAGATGTCATGGGCAGCAGGAATCACTTGCCATCAGGTGAGTTGTGTGCTCGTTTGTTACTTTCAATGTAATAATAAAAAACGTCAGTAAAATGTCCTGTTTGATTGATTGTTTGTTACACACCTTTCTTGGACACTACAGTTTTCATATCACATTGTGCTCTTTATCCAAGTGAATTCGTACATAACATTACACAACAACGTGATTTGATACGGACAGATAATATGTAAATAAGTTATATGTTGGTGGATGTTCACTCCATGAGGGCATTATTTCGTTCTACCAAACGCGTTGCGTCGTGTTAAGGCTAACTTTAATTACCGCGTTATCGTACAGTTTCGTTCGCGTGGTTTGTGATGGCCCCGATTAGATTAGCCATATAAAAATGTAATCCTTCGAAATATTTATAAGCCTTGTATTCAAATAATTACATTTAACAAACTTAGTGTAATAATTACTTTTAATAATAGCTTTTTTATATATGATGGATTTATATTATATTCTAGAAGGAAGAACATCTGGAGCTTAAACTGCGCCACGTCTGTATTTTAGAACCCAGCCCCGCCCCCCCACCATTAAACAAAAATACATATATATATATATATATATGTATATACATTTATATATTGTGGGGATAAATGAGGATTTTAATAGAAGCATTTTAAATAAACTACTTGTTGTATCTATAATAGTTTGTGTGTAAGAGTAGTAGTGTGCGGTTCGATCCTCGGTAACGGCACTAATAAAGTAGCGAATTGTATTTTAAGTACTGATATATCACGAGTTCGGCGCTAAATAAAATAACTGGAATGTCATTTGCATGTCGAATAAACAAAACAAACATTTTAGAAAAACGATAATTGCACCAGTTTACAGTGAAGGAGCGTGCTTGACTATACAACAATACGGATATGAATTAATTTTAATAATAAGGATATACAGAGGACCGTAGAGAGCAGTTTGAACGTTTATTAACCCTTTCGCACTCGAGAGCAATATTGAACATGGCCCACCAACAGCCCTCGACTATTTTTTACATATTGCTACTCCAGGTCTATATTACATGGGGGCGAGCGCCTTTGTGGAAGATTGAAAATTGCTGTTATTCAAATGGGTGTACCCTTTATGAAATTATTTTAAAATAATGCCACATAACACAAAGAAATAAATTTAAGTAAAAAAAATTAACTTCACGATGTCGCCTACACGGCGACAACTGAGTAGTATGCTTACCGTATAATATCACCAGAGCGGCGACACACGAGTGCAAGGGGTTAATATAATGCTCTTCATTTAAAACAACACAAACAATCATATAATTTACATAAATTATATTTCTGCCAGTGGTAGAGCTACGCCGCAGCTAGTTTCTAGCGATAACATGAACGAGTCCGCTCGATCGGGGAATGAATACACTCAACATGTGAAATATCGACGTAAAGCTACTGTGTATAGAGACTGTAGGAATCCTGGGATACAATTACAGGTAACGTGGCTATCTATCTAATTTCTCTACATTATAGTAATTATTTATCATCGTGTGAACTAAGTGTTGACCCTTCTCATATTATAAAAGAAACATCAAAAGACATACTATTTTTACACAATACACATTTATATAAATAAATGTAGCACTACCCACAAAATATACTTTTGTTATCAAGAGATGTTTAATAGTTTTTTTTTTGTCATAAGTTTCAGGTTTTCATCTGAAATGGTGGTCAGAGGTTTATTCAGTCCTTTTCTTCTTTATTTTCTAATTATTTAATATTAATCGTCTTAAGTTTAAAATGTACAATAATCAGTAATATATAATATATGGAGATATTATTATATTGGATCTTAATATCTATTCCTTATCTCTTCTTTGTACATTTTCCTTACTCATTTTTTTTTATAAATCTACATGTATGTATGTTTGTATGTATATGTTATGAGATGTCTTATAGTTGACTATTATCAGGATTAAATATAATTTACAATCTACCAGCAATGAATATATAAACTAATAGGTCTACCGACCTAGGAAAAATACAGGACCTATGAAATTGCCGTTTTGTATGAAATAAGTAAAAGTATTTTTTTTTCAAACTTTTTTATTTCTGTTATTCAAAGTAATCACCCATGTAATCGATGCATCTTTGCCAACCCAGTGGTAATTTCTGGATGCCCTTGTAAAAATCAGCTGGACGGGAGGCAACAAACTCTTCAAAGGCATTTTGTACTGCCTCTCGGGAATTGAATTTTTTTCCCGCTAAAAAGTTGTCCAAATTTTGGAAAAAGTAATAGTCGGTGGGTGCAAGGTCTGGTGAGTACGGTGGATGAGGGAGAGCTTCAAACCCCAACTCTTGCAGCTTGGAGACTGTCTGCTGTGCAGTATGGGGTCGCGTGTTGTCGTGAAGGAGCAGCGGGGGCGACTAATTGATCAAAGGTGGTTGCAGATGTGCGAGCTTCTCCATCATTGTCTTCAGTTCTTTACAGTACACATCTGCAGTAACGCTCATGCCATTTGGTAAGAAACTGTGATGAATCACACCGGCACTAGACCACCAAACAGTGACCATCAACTTTCAAGAGGTCATTTTTCGTTTAGGGCATTGCTTTGGTGCTGAACCAGGATCTAACCAACTTGCTGAGCGCTTTCGATTGTCGAACAGTGTCGAAACAATTCGGGTCATAATTCTTTCTTTTTTGTGCCTGGTCTCAATGCGTACGTTGCGCTGGCGATCGTTAAGTTCGTGGGGCACTCATCTATCAAGCTTTTTTACCTTGCCAACAATCACAACCTTGCCGCAAATAGACCAATATTGTTTTGATGTTAACATTAAAAGCTGCTGTTAACTCGGCTGTAAATTGAGTATCATCAGCATCCACAATCGCCTTTAATTTATCATTGTTGACCAAAGTGTCCGGATGACCACGAGGTTCATTTTACAAATCAAAATATCCAGAACGGAACCGGGCAAACCAATAACGGGTTGTGCGTTCGTTTGTAAAGTTCTTTGCGTAAACGTTGTTGATGTTACGTGCCGTGTGTGCCGCGTTAATGCCACGACGGAACTCATATTCCATAATTACACGAATTTTTAAAGTATCCATTATGACGAAAAATTTTTAAACGTAAAGTAAATACAAAGCTAATCAATAATCAAAAGACTGACTGTGTAAAAAGAATGTCAAGTTTTTAAAATAAAATTAATTTGAATTTAGAATTCACAGCCAATCAAAACTTTTTTTTGGTTTGAAATGGCAATACTGAAGAACTGCAATTTCATAGGTAAAGACCTAATATAAAGTATGGGTACCCGTCCACGTCAAGTTGTCTGATGGTGGAAAGTTAACGTGGTGAAAGAGTTAAAATGTAAAATTCCGCAGTGCACACTCCCCCAAAATGTATCCAGTAGAACACCGTAAGGCTGGTCATCCTACACCTGTGTTCGAGACTTGGTTATAACCAAATTGTGGTCACTAATATTTTGTACCTATCTAAAAATTATAAATATAAACCCATACAAATAAGATATGTTATCTATTATTCTAATCCGGGCTCTTCACTCACTTTCGAATTATAGATCCAACAAATTTTAACAGGAATTGAATTTTTCATGTTACCCGTGGAATAGTATGGCCGACGTCAAATTCTATGACAGCTTAGAACATATTTTCATATCCATATAAATAAATTAAAATACCGTTCATTGGTAAGCGTAAGCGTATTACTTGAGAACTGAGGCTATCCTGTTTGGTTATTATTATTTTTAATGTTCGTACCGAATTAGGTTTTTATGAAAAAATATTTGTTGAAAATTCAAAATTTGCCCGGAAAATCCGAGAGAAACCGAAAGTTCTTTTATCTATAGGATGTTTGTATGACTCAAGGCCATAACTCACGATTCGAAAAGACTGATAAATTTTACAAACTCACAAAACGTTAATAAATTTATTGAAATTTTATACAGGACAACGTCTCGTATCAGCTAGTAATATATAAAATTCGTACTTCTTGACGCCAGACAATTACGCGCATTCAAAACTGTGTCGTGTCGTATTAGCTGAGTGAAAGAAATCAAGTTAAAATTTTTGCAGTATGCAAATTCAGATTGAGCAGTTTGCGACAGACGTACATGTGAATCGTGCTCCAGTTTGTACGTAACATGAGCCAAGTCTGTATATTCACACCAGGTAATTAAATACTCATGGTCAACATTGTTTTACGATTGGGAAATTGTTCATGGATACCTGACATTACATATATTAGAACGAACTCCGACACACCGATGGCCACGTTACGCAGGAGTTCATCTGACTAAAACCCCACGGTTGTCACTACGTTTTTAGAAAACTTAAGCACCATAAAACAACCTATATTAAAGGAAGATAAAGGTATAAAATGTGCAGTTTTTTTATATATAACAGCAGCGACAATGGAGTAATTTGCTTACGTTATAATGTCGCCAAAACGGCGACATACGAGTGTAAAGGGTAAATATTATGCTCTTTATTTAAAACAACAAGCGTAGAATGCTAGTTGCAGAATGAATGGGTCAGCTCGACCGGGGTGTGACCACGCCCTAACAGAATATGCCTCTCTCAGTCTTTAAGGGTTGTCGCATCTGCATTATGATTCCCTGTCAATAAAGAATGTAGATGTCATTGGCCGCAGGAATCACTTGCCATCAAGTGCAAGCTGCTTGCTCGTGTAATATTTATAATGTTTATTAATCGATATAGTATTGAACAAAACATTTAATTATAGGCCACTTCTATAGATAAATTGATTTGGTCACGCTTAGGTTATTTTAGAGTCATAGTGAACAAACAGTTCCTAATTTTTAGTTAAATAAACATTTGCTTTTAATATTCAATCATTCATTAATGTTATTTTAAATTATATTAAAAACTTCTACCTTGTTAAGATAATGTGGGAACCGTGGGTGTAAATCACGATCTTTTGGTATTAGGTCTTTCTGATACAGATTATCCTCCTCGGATCGTACTATCGCCCCCCTCTTTTGAAGTCGCCTTTTTTCGTCCATAGGGGTCGGAGCACAGCGATGGTGCAGCAGCAGTCTCCGCGCCAGCTTCTCAGCATCGTCGTTGTCTCCCTACTCAGCGGGCCTCCCGCTCGCGAGTCTAATTAGATAAAGCTGTAAAGGTCTCTGGACCAATAGCAATACTCACAGGAAAAAAAAAACTGATACAATTTGAGTAGTAGTTGGTAATTTTTTGTTGAATAAAGATTATACATTTTCATAATCTTGGTAGCATCTTTAAACCTGTTGTAATTAGGTTTGTTCTAATAATGAAACGGTGAATTTTGAAAACTTTTATAAGGTTAAATTAGCATAAGTTACTTAGTTACTAAATTTGTTCTATATATGATTTTTGTCATTTTAAAATTTACATGAATGTATCTAATATTCCAATTAATAAGCTCCCTCACGTTGCCTTTGCCTAGCCTTGTTGCTAGCATGCTATGACATTTTTCAAGACCCCATTATGGATATATGGCGCGATATTGCGAACATAAAGTCCATTTAAGTTCACAATATCGCGTTTTGTCTCTGATAACAGTTAAGAACTTTAGAGTCGAATACAAAAATGTTGAGTCAAATAAATATAAAAAAAAAACACAGAAACAAAGCTACTTGTGCTACTAAGAAGCCTGCAACATAAATAAACAAAAAACATATACTATTTTTGACTTTAGTCTGTAGTATTTATTTTTAACTGGAAATTTGTCCAATACGTGGCGTTGGCATGGTTGTTCTTCTTTTCAATTTCCTTGCGCTATGTTGTTGTAATCTTAATTTGTTTTTTATTTATTTTTTACCCTTTTTATTTATCTTTATTAATACTTTCATCATCATCACAGTCTAATGATGAACATAGGCCTCCCCCAAATATTGCCACTAACCGTTCTGAGCCTCCTACATCCATCGACTTCATAGGCAAACTTGTATAGGTCCGCCCTTAATCTAGTGGGTGGTCACCCTACAATGCCAGTTAAGAACTTTTCTTCCCCATCGACTATCAGTTCCACAAGCTGTATCGCCAGACACTTCAGCATGCTAATCTTTTGAGCTATATCGTTCAGCCTAGTTCTAATGTGAATGTCTACGTTGCGTGTTCTATTACCCAGAAAAACACCGAGCTTAGCCCGCCCAAAAGCTCGCTGAGTTTCTTAAACGGCCAGCAGCACTGTATCTTAGTAATTGTTAATTGTTCATTATTTATCCGGGACTTACCTAACTAGGATCTCATACGGGCTGCAGCAGCTTATGCTGAGTGTAAACCTTTTTGTTGGGTCGTATACTTAACATATAAATATGTTAACTTAAAAATATTTTTTATAGTTTTTTTTTCTTCCTTTATTTTAGTGTCTATTTCTTGTGATTTTTATATTTTTTTTTACTATTTTATATCTTCATCATTACTTGTGGTCATACACTTTTATGTGTTTCTTTTTTTAATTTCATTTAATACAATACAAAAGGGGCTCTCCGTACTCTTACATGATGAATGTTGTGTTGTGGAATGCTGGAAAATAATCAGCAATAGTTTAACAAGATATTTTTGCCGTAATTGCTTAAGGGAAATGTTGAAAGATTTATAAACGTAATTATGACACGCCTTTTTAAGGATAATTTTATATGAACGTTATAGTTTTATGTCGGTGATTTGAGTCCAGCAGCCGGATATATTGTTGCAAATTGCGAATGTTTTTATGAGAAAAATATTTGTCATAAAGCCACCGAGTTTGGCATTACCTCCGTTATTAACACATAATATTAATTATTACATAATGATGGCCGCGTGGTATCTGGCTGCTATATTTTAGAATTCAAAGTTTCATCCTCATCATCTCGATGGTTGACAATCTATCACTGTGCAATTCACGCGAAATTTCCTAAGACGCACAACTACTCTGCGTTATCAGCTGTCGCCTGCGATGTTTCCAAACCGATACGACTTAGGGACCTTCAAGGAAAGAGCCTATACCTTTCTTAAAGGCCGGCATAAATCATCTGGTGTTGCTGTGCATGTGTTCATGTGCGGCGGTGATCACTTACCATTGGGTGGACTGCTTGCTCGTTTGCCAACTATACTATAAAAGAAAATACTGTCAAATACTTTTGTTGGTTTTTGGGTTTGTGTGAGTTTTATATATGTGTTATATATATATGAAGGGACTTCGCCCCTATTAGAGTGACTTTCTATTTTACTATGTAAGTAACCGATTTTACACTATGGCGTGGGTTATCGGGCGAGGAGAGGATAGTTCTAATAAAATATGGCCGCTTTATGATTACACTGCTATAATAATTAACTTTGACAATATAACAATTAAAATAAAGATTATACAAGATTAATGAAACAATTTCTGACAGATATTATGACGTCCGCCGAACACGTGGATGCGTGCGCGCTCCTTCGTCAACCTCTGAAATTGTAAATTAGGAGAATCAATTAAAACCCAATTTTGTCAAGAGAATTTCCAATGCGCCGACATATATATATATATATATATATATATATATATATATATATATATATATATTTATATCTATGTTATATATATATATATATATATATATTTATATCTATGTTATATGTATATATATATATATATATATATATGTTATGCCACGTGTTTCCGACACTGCCTCGGAATATCTCTTCAGTCTTATTGTACTTGCATCACGTCGGAATGTCGTCGTCTGTGTTTGTGCAAATGCTTAGATCACTATAACAATATACTGCGCAGTTGATATCAATAAGCAGAAGAAATCCTAATTTATCACCAAGAGAACAGCACATAATGTACTTTTAATTTTCCATGGTAGAAGCAGTGATTTATTTTATATTAAGGGTGAGAAACGAGCACACATTCCATTCGATAGAAAAGTCAACTGGATCCTATGATATCCTCAAATGCACATCCATTAATTAGATCTGAGATGGAAAATCTCATTACCAGTAGTTGGATACCAGGATCACTTACACTCACCATACGAAACACAGCAGATGTCATTTCACGCTGGTACTCTGTAATAAGTCCATTCCTGGTCCAGACGACCTATTCACACTGCGACTAGAAATTAGCTGCAGCGTCACCATGCTAAAAAGTATTTTAGTCTTTTCTAACATTGATCTGTACCGATACATATATATATATCGAAGTATTCAATCGATTTATGAAACATGAATAAAAAATATAATACTACATTTAACTTGTACCTTTATTAAAAAAAATTGTTGCGAGATCGCGAACACTTTACTCCGTCTCTAGTTGGTATTTCTTAACGTTTTTTCTATCGTATTTTTTTTCAAACGGCTGACCAGTAAATGTAATATTTATAACAAAAAGTTATGTTTGATTTGCTCTCGTTGTGTGACTTTTGTTATATTTTTAAATTGAACTAAACATTCGATTGTTATTCAAAATAAAATTTATATATTTACATAAATAATTGTAATAATTATTTCAGGTAATAATAATAAACGGTTAATACTAGTAATACTCAAACTATTTATTAATAACACCTACGATAGACAATAGATCACTCACAATTTTCCTATGTTCCTTATACTCATTCTCCATGTAAAAACGGGACACCACACCTGTTCGAGTTCTTAAGTACCCGGTGCATGCAGTAAAATTGCAACGTCTTATTCATGTAATAACGAAATATCCGGTCTATGAAAGGAAAAGATACGAAACAGAAAATGTAATCGGAAATTAAGATAAATGTAAGTAATATTCTGGAAATAATGAAAATTAAAAAGATTCGAAATAGATTTCTACACTTTTCTATGTATATGTTAATTAAGAAAGATGCCAAAATAAATAATAGGTAGCAAGAAATGAATAAAAGTTCCAAATAACGATTATATGGTAATTATTCTAAGAATACAGTTTATCAATAGAAATTTTAAATTAAAAATGTTACTAGTTACAAAGTATATATCTTTTAGTAACATAATTATTTTCAAAAAAAAATACATAGTTATATAAGACGGGTAAGAAAAAAGGAAATAAAAATGTAGATATAATAAGAATAGTAAATAAGGTAAGGTTTCAGATCATACATGCTAGGGTATAGGAATATCTTTATATTGTGTGTGACACTATTGAACGACCGCGTGGCTTAGTGGTTAAAGTAATGCCACTACTGCATCGTGGATCACG
Organism: Teinopalpus imperialis; assembly: GCA_029286865.1. NCBI lineage: Eukaryota > Metazoa > Arthropoda > Insecta > Lepidoptera > Papilionidae > Teinopalpus > Teinopalpus imperialis. The sequence continues at coordinate 6,166,458 of JAGSMU010000035.1, read as the reverse complement.
GTTTCGATTTGCAAGTGACGAACAATATTTATATATCGCAAATTACTGATTGTTTGAGTGCGTGAGTGTTATATAAACCGGTCCCGTGTTCTTGACATTGTAATAGAAACTTAGATCTCATTGCACATGCATTTCATTGAAATACGGAAGGGGTGACAAGTGCTTTTTTTTATTTATTTAAGAGTAACAACGAGTGCATAGTTCACTTGATGTCAAGTGATTCCTGCGGCCCAAGATATCTACATCCACCCTTGAAAGGAATCATAACGCAGATGCGTTATCACCCTTGAGGACTGAGATGGAATGCCTCGAAGCCAGTAATATAAGGGTGTCCGGACAAAACACAGCAGCGTTATGCTTCTATTTCACCTTTGATCCTTCCGGTCGAGATGACCCGTTCATTCTATAGCTAGAAACAAACTGCATCGCAGCTCTACCCCTATCCTACAGCATTATAATATGTCCTGACTCGTGGACGTCATCCGGTAAAACCAGAAGATATCGCACTGTCCTAAATCTACCACGAGGACATCAACACAATACCTTCATTTTATGAATACTGTCACTGTAAAGATAGCAAAAGTTTTTATTCCATTATTAGGCATGACGATGAGTGGACTCCAAGTCGATTATCACCAGATGATATCATGTAGCCTCGTCACCACCTTCTCATTTTTTTTTCTTTTTTTTATATCATTAAGAGTAACAAACGAGCACACGGTTTACCTGATGGTAAGTGAATCTTGCGTCCCATGAGATCTACATTCATTCTTGACAAGTAATCATAATGCAGATGCGTTGCAACCCCTGAGGACTGAGATGGAATGCCTCGTTACCAGTAAAAAAAAGTAAAGGTCTCCGGATCCCTGCACTCACCAGACGAAACACAGCAGTGTTAAGCTGCTATTTTACGCTGGTATTCTGTGAGGGCGTGGTCCTACCCCGATCGAGCTGACCCATTCATTATGCAGTTAGAAAAAAACTGCAGTGTAGTTCTACCACTGTCCCTTATCCAAAATTAGGCATATACGATGAAATCATTGTGACAGAGAAACAAACAACTGAAAAACCGAAAATTGCAATGATTTTGGCTTCAGCGAATCGAACGCAGGACTCACAAGTACTATATATAAGCATTCAATAAATCTATCATGAGGTTGTAGAATTGAAGTATCATAATATAATTTGCTGATTAATATTCGTAGATTATTAATTTTCATTGTAATCTAAAGTATATAGTGTATATAACATAAGATTACTATATATGTATATAGTAATCTAATGAATCTTGTTGGCGTGTAATTGAAAATATGCACTTGTAACTGGTAGTTCTAATAATATATTAGCATAGTGAATTTAGACAATGAAAAAAAAACAATATTCTTAGATATATGGCTTCCCCTTCATCGTGGAATACCAAAGGGTTTGTGAGCATACCGCACTCCTGCCAGCTAAAAAACTCAGATGTTCTCTCTGACGCCGTTCGACGGGACTACGGCAACTCTTCTTCTCTCGCAACCGGCAGTACTGACGGCGTTGGCTCTTACGGGCCCTTTCTCCGTTTGACCTAATGCTAAATATTAAATTCGTTCCTCATTCTCATTCTCCATGTAAAAACGGGACACCAAACCAACAAAGTACCCGGTGACGCAGTAAAATAGTATTATCCATGTAATTGATTTATCAACGGAATGTCCAGTCTATGGAAGGAAAAGATACGATATAGAAAAGGAATTGGTAATAAATAAAAAAGTTTAGAAGTAGATTTATACAATTTTGTAAATATATAGCTTAGTAAGAAAGTAACTAAAGTAAGAAGTAAAAATAAATAAGAGATAGACAAGAAAGGGATAAAAGTTCCATATATCGGGTATATGGTAAATATCCTAAGAACACAGTTATCAATAGTAATTGTAAATTAGAAATACGAACAAAGTAATAGAAATAAGTAACAACAGAATATACATAGTTATATGAGATAGATAAGAAAAAAGGAATTAAAGTTATATAAAAAAAATTGTATAATAGTAGATAAAATGAAAATATTATTATATATAGTAAATGCCGTTGCCGTAAGAATAGAAAATAAGCTGCCTGATCATAGATTATATAGGATAATAAGAAAAAAAAATTAATCCGGCGATAGACGATTTTCGTATTCGTCAACAACCACTTCCTGGATCACCCAGATAATCAGCAAGCTAAACAATACGGCGAACAGTATATTAACATCAAAACACTATAAGAGAATGTAGAATGTTTCTATTTATATGGCTGAGGGCCGCTGTTAACCCGAGGGCTTTCACAGCTTCACTGGGTTGAAAGGTGACTGAGCGCATAAGGTACTCAGTCGAAATCTTTATTTATGGGGAACCAGCACAAGGGTTCCCGAGAGGCAGCCTCGGCTTGACCCGTTACCCTGTGTATAAAAGCAACTGACTCGAGGGTGCCCGAGTTGAATCTTGGCTCCAATAATTTCATCTAACAGATTAATACCGATCTATTCTTCAATCTTAGTTTTATAAAAAAAAGCTTATTGCCGTATAACATTCATGAGAGTTTTTATTTAGTTGACGTGTAAGGCTCCGGACCCCTGCACTCACCAGACGAAACACAGCAGCGTTATGCTGCTACGCTGGTATTCGGTGAGGGCGTGGTCCTACCTCGCTCGAGCTCACCCATTCATTCTGCAGTTAAAAACTTACTGCAGTGTACTCTACCACTGTTAAATTAATTAATGTATTTATAATTTAAATGAAAGAAAAACAAACGACTATATTAATATCAATACACTGAGTCATAAACATTTAGTAATATTTTTTTATTGGCATTGTCGTGAAACAAAAGGTAAACAAAAAAAAATACACCTGATGTTTCGCGTTTAGTTGTGTAGTATTCATTTAGTCATTTTTTTTTACACCTTGCCTTTGTCTTTTATATCTGTAATAGTGCATATATGCATAATGACATTAGTTAATTTGAGAGAGTTGTGGACCCTCGGAGTTCGACTCTGATAATAAATACTTTATGTATGAAATCTTTCCACATTATCTGTAATATAAAAATGCATACATCACGTTCGGAAACTTTTACGCATGGCATAAGTGCTGACCTTGAAACACTATTCTTTTTTTTTTCAAAACAAACAAAACATACTCCCGGAGCAATGACTAACTTCAAAATCACCGCACACGTACAAAGTTCCAAAGCGATATCCTTGGAAGTTAAAAAAATGCCCAGTAAATTAGAGCCGCCCATTCTCAGTCAGAGTGGTATATAAGCAAATTGCTGTACGGACAGTCATCAGTCGCTCATTGACCGCTCGACCACCAACCACTGCACAACCAAGTTTCTCTTTACAGTCACCATGAAATTCCTGGTAAGAGTTCTATTATTTATGCAAATGTTTACAATAAGAAAAAAATAGTTGTAGCTTTTAGGACTGCAAATTTAATGTTTTTTTTTAAATTATTTAGGGCTTTGATTTGGAATAAAAATAAAGAATATGGGTAGCACCTGAGTTCAAACCGATTGTGATGAAGTCATGACATTTTAAAATTTTTGTCATTCATCTTTTATAGTAATTTCAATTTAAAAAGCTTTCATCCTTAGATAACGCGGGATGAAAGACACCGATTTTTTTTAAATTAAAAAATATATATAGAAGTGCTTTATTCCATGGATAATAAAATTTTGATCTGATGAATCTCATACAATTTTCCGTAATTTCATCGGCGTACAAATCCCTACATACAAAGCACCCGGTAAGGAATAATCGTAACGTTAGCATAATACTGCCATCGCTGACTCATAAACCGAGGGGTCTATGTGCGATTATCATAATTCGACCCCAGTATATCAGATCCTAATATTTGATATTATCGAATTTGAAAGTAAGATGGCGGGCACAGTTTGCGAAAAATATAATGGAATATAAAGTAATAGGCTGTGTTTATGCTAAATTTTCCACTTGGGTAATGACCATTCGTCGTATATCTGAATATTATTTTTATTGAAATAAAAATAACTGATTTTCGAGCCAGGATTCCGTTTCGATTGGTAGATTTTAATTAACTTTTCCATCTCACTGATATAAAAATGTGCACTTTACACGTCCTTCTGGCCACAACACATAAAATTTCAGTTAAATTTGTCCACGAATTAGAACAGTTACAAAACTAAGCCAATAGTAAATAAAAGACAGGATGTCCTCTATCCTAGCACTTATGAAACCAGCCAGAAGTGAAACGGTTACCCATTATTTATGGAACATTCTGTATGTTCCAGAAATAAGGTAGGCTTGACCCTAGAACCACAGCTAATGACTTGTATTACGTTAATTACATATATGGAATACCATTACAAAAATAATGGGAAAAAATGCATAATGTGTATAAATTTCTTATTAATATGTAATTAACCTTTATAACAATTATTTGTAATGAATTATTTTCTATATACGCATAAAAAAATCGACAAGTGAATATTTGCTGTTATTTATTTTTGCCATGCTATTTCAAACAATTTTGTATGAAATTTAACAAAGGACCGACAGGAAATTGCACGTTTGAATGTAGATCGAAGATCACTTTTAGATTGCTTTACAAAATGCATTCGAAGCCCAACTATCTAAGATTTAAAAATGGTATAGTATATAAATATTTTGAAATAATAATAATAATATATTTTTGGTTAAAATTATTTGTTCATAGTTACGACTTTTTGATCCAATTTATGTTCGTACGTGTAAGATTTTTTATTAATCAGTAAGTATATAAATAATAGGAGTTATGTTCATATCTTTTAACTATCTCAATAAATAGCATAAACCTAAATCCGTTCCCCAAAATTTATTATTAAATTATTGGTATATATTGTATAGTTATATAGTTTAAACGCGTAAAATTAAAATGTATTACAAGATAAAATGACAAAACTCCGGTGCTTACTATTAATTAGTAAAAAATTAAATACAATTCTTTGATAAATTTTCGTTCGTCTAACGTATTAAATCAATACAAGGAATTGTAATTAATTGATAGAAGGAAATTGGCAAATTTGATATTGGGAAAAAACAAAGACACCGTAACTATTGTCTCCGTGAAACCTAAAAATACAAGGAAATTCCACAACAGGTAATTTCCCCTAAAACAATCAAAGCCTTTGCAAATGGAACCAGCTGAAGCGAGACTTTGTTTAGCAAAGGAAGTGTGATTGCCTCATGTCTTTGACTCAAGTATGGTATTGGTACATTGCGATAGACAATTAGTCTGGTACGCGACACACTGGCTGTGTTTGTGCATCCTAGGGCGTGGACGGTAGTTACGAAACTCTTCAACTTATGTCGTTATGAGGGAATTCAAATTACATAGTTAATCTATTATAGATTGACAATGGACACTTTGGTTGCGTTATACGGAATGCGTAACCAAAGGAACTTTGTTAGTTATCTGTATATGATAGTATCTATATATGAGCCTTAGGTATCGGTGCTCAGGTACGATTTCAAAGCTAGGCCAATCATATAACTTAAATGTTGTTAAAACTCTTTTGGAAAAAGTGTTAGGTTATCGTGATTGTCCCGTGTATGGTATTGCTTAAGTATTAGTAACGGAAGGGTTACATCCACGGACTGTGTGTGAGTAGTTGCGAAAACTCGAACACGAGAACATTTTTGTCATATTTAAATGTAATATTGACTCTGTTAAGAGTTTAGAGTTTTTAATTTGTTCTAGCATTCACTAGAACTGGTTTTACGTAATCAATCTTTCGTTGCAACCTAAGCTTAAAACTTTACTGACAACCAGTCTCAAAATCTGTGTTTTATTAATATTTTTATTAATGAAGGCTTTATTGTTTATTTGAAAACTTGGTTTATATAAATATACTATTTAGATTCTCGCTTTTCATTCAAAACTGGTTTAGTAAAATACTTTTAGTCGACACAATACTTTTTATAAGTGATAGAGCAACGCTGCATTTTTTGTTTCGAGGTGCAGAATGAATGGGTCAGCTCGACCGGGGTAGTAGCACGCAGCAACATAACACTGCTGTGTTTCGTCTGGTGAGTGTAGGAAACCGGAGACCTTCATTACTGGTCGTGAGGCGTTCCATCTCATTCAAGGGTGACAACGTTTCAGCATTTTGATTCATTGTCTAGGATGAATGTAGATGTCATGGGCCGTAAGAATCACTACACCATCAGGCGAACTGTGGGCTCGTTTGTTACTTTCAATGTAATAAAATAAAACAACAGTTATTTAAGACAGATACAGTTAATTGATGATATACTAAACTGAGATAATTCATTTTATAGATTGTTGCCGCCCTCACTATCGCAGCTGTGTGCGCCGATGAAGCCAAGAAGACCGAGAAACGTGGTCTATCTGGTCTGGGTTACGGCGGTGTTGGTTATGGCGGTGTCGGATATGGTGGCCATGGAGGAGGATATGGCGCAGGCTATGGTGGACTCGGCTATGGAGGTTATGGAGGATATAGTGGATATGGTGAGTCAAAGTTGCGGAATATTATTAGATTAGCGACGGCTATCAGAGTTATTAACTATTGAATCACGGGACTTGTGATTGTAGGATTTACAGAGCTTTGCTTCAGTTAGGGTTCCTCTCTAAACCGCAATTTGGATTTTGCTAAGGATAGATCGAATTATGTTTAACTGATTATATTGCTCACTCTATCAAACATATATAAACTGGATGTTTGTCGTACTTTTAAAAAATGATTAATAGACATTTTGAAATAGTATACATATACTATAGATTAGCCATTATAAACAGTTGTTCTACAACGACAGATAGGAATTTTAGTAATAAACTCGTAATCTAAACCTTCTTACATCCACGTTGGTCGATTGCTAGAGTTGACGCTTGTGTTATCATGAAATTTAAGTTTATGAGAGGAGAGAGAGATACTTTATCTAACATGGACGAACATTTGAGTTAAAATTTAGAAACTTAGAGAGAAACTTTAAACTCTTTATTTGGATTATTTAATATGCCTTTGGAAAAACATAATAATGAATAATGAATAATGTAACAATGACTCGCTCAAAGATCGATAAATTCAACTTCCAATTCTAAATTGACCAAAAGCTTTCAACTCCAGCCACGCTCACTTCTCAGTCTACTAGTTTGTATTCAAAGTGTTGATTCCTTCTCGTTTAATAGTTCTGAATAAAATTCCCGCCTAAGTTTCTTCCTTTGACTCATTGTCGATTCTCTTAGATATATTTACAGAATTCTCTCGACGTCCCTCCCTGCTATAAGCATTGGAAGAAATGTTTTATTCTTTTTCAATTTACAAACCAATACAAGTATGGCACTCTTTAATGTATAAATGGTTCGTTTTGTATTCAGTGAAAATAACTTTTGTCTTACAAACGTTACGAAAAATTTGCTCTCTAAAATATATTGCGATAATTTCGATCTCGTAAAATGTTTGGTATTGAAGTCAAACGGGACGATTCTATAAGGGAAAGAACAAATTTTCACAAATTGCTGGAAGAAATAAAAATAAAGTTAGCACCATAAAACTCCTGTGTTTTGTATAATGATGAGAACTAGAGACGCAAAAAGACATTGCTTTTTAATATGGTTCGATTGTCATGGCAATTATTCTTAGAAGAACTGTATTTTGTTAGTAAACACATTTTTTTATAAAATAAAGGTGGCAAATGAAATCAGTTAATCTAATAAGAAATGATCCAGGTAGATAGGTAGGTATTTTTGGGCCGCAGAAGGTTCGTACACCTTCAGCAAGATGATATGCGTTGCCACATGTTGTCCTCCCTCTGTAGAGCCAATTCATTCATATTGCATCAAGAAAGTAGTCCTTGTTTTGATAGATAAAAAAACTACAGCAATCTATTCAGAACTCTAACACTATATACCGAAGTTCCAAAGTGAGACAATAAACATGTGGTTGTAAGTAAAATCAATTTGTCACATAGATTGTTTTTCTATTATATTATAATGATTGCGGTGTCTATCAAGTAGTAATCAAAGGTAACTAAGTACAGTGATAATTATGCCCGTTTGCGTGCCAAGGATTAAGGTTTCCCACGTTTCCCAATAGAATAATGTCTACAGCATTGTATTTATACCCGCGGGTATGCACGGATAATTAGCAAAACATGAGAAATTTTGTTGGCAATTATTTTTTTATTTGAATAACACAAATATATTTCCTAGTTAGAAGATTAGCAAAATTTCTCGATACTCGAAATACACCTGTCTTGTGTATTTATATGATTGTCCTAGTAATAAATTATAGTCAATAGTTTATATTTAAAGCAATCATTCGATAAGTAGCGTAAAATGTCCAAAATCACGTAAGCTTTCAAAAGTAAAGTAATAAAAACTACAATTGCTCTACGTACCAAGAATAAGTCATAAATTTCATTATGGAAGATCCTTTCCAAAACTTTTCACCTAAATTTAGGGACACTTTCGAAAATTCACCGTAACTTGTTTGTTGTTTCCAACTTTTTGGTAAAAACAACTTCAAAATTCCCGAAGGCTGTAGCGCTCTTGTTGCTTTAACTCGATTTTTGCTTATCTTTACAACGCTGCTTTGAATGCTTACCAATGTTGACTACAATAATTTATGCTGCCCTGGTACACTTGAAAAAATTTTAGACTAAAGAATAGTTTGCCTGCTAACCATTTTATTGGTTTGTATCCAATCTTCAACTCAATTATCTCATATTTATTGTCACTATGAATTTACTTTATCCTTTTTTATTTTTTATTGTATACAGTTTTAGTAAACTAATTTTCATAAAAGTTAACGACTTGTAGAATAATCGGTCTCAAGATACAATTTTCTTAGAAGTATTTTCATTTTATCGTTTACATCGTAATTAATATCCTTGTGATGTTAACAAGACACTGAAAAAGTTTCTTATAGGTATTTAAAGTCACAAAGTAAATGTATTTTCTACTCTTGAGCAAATTTACCAATTTATATTACAAACAAGAGATGTCATTCTTTCTATGAATATATTATCATTTGCAGTTTGTAGAAAACGATATTCGACTATTGGATATTAAAATATTATTATAGTTTTTTATTGCATTAAGGGTGGCAAATGACTACACAGTTCACTTATGGTAAGTAACATCTAAATTCACAATTGAATAATCCGTATGCAGATACATTGTCACGCATAGGACTACGATGCCTCGTCACCAGTAATAAGTATCGGAAGTGGCAGAGTTATGCTGCTATTTTACGCTGGTACTCTATGAGGGTTGGGCTTGTGATTTGATTCTGTCCTTATCCCGTCGACCCGACCCATTCGTGATAACAAACACATAACATCCTCAAAATTTAGAAAGAGATATTTAAATCGAGTTAGTAGAATTAAACTATTTGCAACAAGTTTTAATAAATGTTAAAATATTCTCAAATCAAATATTACATTGGCCTTCACATTGGATATTGAATCCGTAACTCGTTACGCCTTTTACGTTACTCAGACGATACAATCGTTGGAAGGCTAACCCGGTCGTCCATTCAGTTAAATATCTATTCACAGTCGACTTGTTGGCGGAGCAAAAAGCGAAATGTCTTTCAATAAGAAGTTATTTCGGCGTAATCGACTCGAAATTTTTTTGCTTTACCTTTTATTGTAACACTATTTCGATCATATCTAAGTGATTTAATGCGTCTTTTTATAACTGGATTCCGGTAGAGATGGACGAAGATCATGCTAGCAAGTAACCAATGGTGGGGACCCCTATTGTAAATTCATTATGGTGTTAGCCACTTGGTTGAATGGAACAGTACATACCTTTGCTTTTTTTTGGCTGATAACACTCGATATATTGGTGTTTCTTCACTTAATATCGATCATTTGTATATCGAACCTTATGGTATAAATTGTGACAAAGACCTATGCAGTTAATCTGATAGTACCTGATTTTTGAAGCCCATGACACCGAGATTTATTCGCGATAAGGAATCTAAATCCAGATTCAGATTTCTCCGTTACTAGTTCGTCATTATTAAGTGGTTTGAATACGAGACGAACTATATTTATTTAGAATATTTTGAATAGAGGAATCTGATCTTATTTCATAAAGGTTAGGCTGGAAGGGTGGATACCTTTAATTTTCGCGCCAACACTATATCTATATATCTTGCATTGATCGCCACGCTTCAAAACAAACAGATGTCAAATAATAACGATAATATTTCTAATGAGACTATAAGACGTAGGTAATTAGACTAAAAAGATATAATTATTAGTTAAAAAAAACTAATTAAACATTAGACAAGGCCGCTAAATTTATCTATGCCTTAGCCTTGTTCTACAACTTACAGTGATTCGCCGGTATAATTAGAAAATGATTTAATTAGTTCTCAACTTATTACTAAGTTTATAGTTTCTAGACCTAAAGTTTCTAGTTTGTACTTTATAAAAGACAAACAATTGGTCCCAAATCGAATTAAAGTTAAATAAAACAGGCTATATAAAAAAAATCTATTCAAGGCAACATTTATAATCGTGGTCAATGTCAACATTTATGTCGTTTGTTCTATCCTGAAATATTGTTTAACATTTTGGAATTCTCAATTTAACATTTATATTGATGTGATAAAACGTAATGTCGAGTAATAGTTGCATTACATCTGAATTATCGCTTCAAAATCGTCACACCGTCAGGGATCTAATGTTCCTACACCAAATTCTTTACAACTCTGTTTAAACAATAGCACTCTCAGCAAAATTAACTTAAAGTGTAAAACTAGAATTTTGTTACATAAAAATTATTTTATTTTACATGCATGTAAATCTTACAATGATAAGTTTACCAGTATTGATATATTTTTCTGAAACCCCTGCGCACTTCATAAAGCCCTAAGCAGTCCCGAATTTATTGGTTTTTGTTTGATTTGTTTTACATTACTTTTAAATTTATTTTAAAAAAATTGTCAGAATATATCAATGGTGTTTTAGTATGTAAGAACTTATTTGTGGCAACTTGGTTGGTTTATGTATTATATTTATTTCTGTTGTGTAAGATACATATATAATTTGTTTGTTTCCCTTAAATATAATAAAATATATAAATAATAAAATTACTTTTTTCTCAGCCGCCCCAGTAGCCGTCAGCAAGGTGGCGTACACAACCACTCACGGCGGATACGGCGGATACGGCGGGAACGGTGGATACGGATACTCCGGCCTCGGCGGATATGGCGGTTATGGCGGATACTCCGGTCTCGGTGGATACTCCGGCCTTGGTGAGTGTAAGAGAATTAGAAGGATATATATATATATATATATATTTATTACAAAAAGACTAACAATCGAGCACTCAGTTCATCTGATGTGAAATGATTCCTGCTCCCTGATCATAATGCTGATGCATTGTCACCCGTGAGGACTGAAATGGCATTTCTTCACCAGTAATAAAGGTCTCCGGATCCCTACACTCACCAGACGAAATATACCAGCATTATGCTGCTAATTGACGCTGGTATTCTATATATGTGAGCGCGTGGTCCTGGCTCTGTCGAGATGAGCCATTAATTCTGCAGCTAGAAACAAACTGCATTATGTTATTATTATATAGTGATCGATCTGCTATATATGTATATTTTTTTATATAGAATAGGGCTGATGCCTCCTGCGCCTCTGTAAAGGGGTATGTCATCAGTCGCATTAGAATTAAGTTCAATTCAACTCCAGAATCAGTCCAAGTAACACATTCTAAATCACTGTTCTATTTCGTGAAGTAAAATACATTAATTTAAATATACACATTACAGTTCCATAAAGTTATTTCTTTAAAAGGGGTCACGCCTAGAGGCCTGTAACAGGTCGATTATATTGTTTTATCAAATATTAATGTCCCTCTGCTTTAATTGATCTGATATGTGACTTTTTCTTTTGTATCGGAACTCGTCGTAACGTTATACTAGCTTTTGAATTTCAGACATTAAAATTAAGTAACAAACCCTTTAAATTTCAGGATATGGTGGTTATTCCGGTCATGGTGGTTACTACAGCTCACCTGTATACAGCGGATACGGCGGTTACGGACACGGTGTCGGCGGATACGGCGGTCTCGGATATTACGGACATCACTAAACATTTGCCTCGCGTTCGGTTGACTTCAAATTGTGTTCATTTTATGTATGATAATTAACTTTTGGTTGTTTTAAAACTAATGGGATCTAAAGAGCTAATAAAAGGTGCAATAAAATAAATAGGAGTCTATTAAAAGCGATGGTAGTTCAATAAAACGAATGATGACATCTTTAGCTCATTGGTTTGCCCGTGCGATTTCTGTACAACGAATTTGCCAAGCTTTTGTAAATATGTAATAAACTATACATTTTAAAACGAAATTTTATTCCTCTTGAGTGTGCTGGATTTACAGATGGCATTCGAGTACGCGGGTTGAATGCGAAAGGAATTCCATCTAGGGTTGTCAATGCTATAAAAGTATTATTAAGAGACTTAGGTGAGAAAATATTCTTATGAATAATTACTTTATTAGAACTAAATTTCTATAGGTTTACCATATTTTTTAACATTATTTTACTACAAAATGAATAAGTCTATTCGTTGTTTTTTACTTCCATGTTCGACTAGAAGATAAATAGAAACAGAATTGTCTGATTAGCCCAAGGGCTTTTACAGCTTCATTGGGTTGGAAGGCGGCCGAGCTCTTACGGCACTCAGCCGAGATCTTTATTAATGGGTTATTAGAACAAGGATTCCCGAGAGGGGGTCTCGGCTTGGACCGGTACCCTGGGAACGAAAGTAAATTACTTGAGGGTGCCCGAGAGGGCCTTGTTCACCAAATAGCATGATGGTCATAGGCAAATGTACTAAGATGTTGCCAATTTTGCTACATGCTTATGTATATATATATGTAGTATAGTATGTATTATATTTTTGCTACATTACAATAACCAGAAGAACGAAAAATGCGGAAATTTTATATCAAAAATATTTTTTTATTAGCAGCCCTCTTAGTCATACGACTTAGACCACTTCGAAAATACCGCTGACGACAGCTGATTCTACAGAGAAGTTGTGAGTGGCAGAAGATTTGGCGTAAAACAGCGGTAGATTGCTGACCATCGAGGTTATAAAGATAAAATTTAGAATTCAAAAAAGTCTTGATTTATGATTTTGAAACTCAGCGGCTGGAATTAATCCGAACAACTCATCAGAACACTCCCCATCCCATTTTTAAAGGAATTATAAAAAATCTTGATAGAAAGTTTAAACGCAATAGAAATAGTCGGTAGCCCTATGTAGATCAGACGCACTCGAATGAAAAATTAAGTGACAACAGTAAAATATTATTCTTTTGTATATAATTTTATCCTGATGTTACAAAAATGACAAGTTTGTTATATTTAAAAAAAAATAGGGTTACGTTTTTCATATTTTTCGTATGAGACATGGGCCATGGTGGTTCGGTCAACCTCCAATCAGTTGCTTTCACGCGCAGGGTAACGGCCCGAGTCGAGGCTCCATCCCGGGAGCCCTTGTGCTGGTTACCTATTAATAAAGGTTTCAGCTGAGTGCCCTAACCTCTACCCCTACCGGTGAAGCTGTAAAAGCTTTCGGGCTAATAGTGGCCATCAGCCATAAAAAATTTAAAAGTAGTTCAGTTTAAAGGATGCTGTACGTTATAACTCTTTATTATAGAGCCGAGCAGAATTTGTGTAAAATAAGGCAAATTGTTGATTATTGGAATTTCTGGGAAGATTGTATATCTATATAATCTTTATCACTCTCGCGACATACAAACCCTCCTATAATCACAATGCCATATGCGTTATGATGGATGGTAGTAATCATGCGACTCATTACACCCACATTTATAATCGACGAATGTAAAAGCAATATCTCACTTAGATGGAATTTCATGTCAGCGATAATAAGATTTTCTGATTGTTATATTTACCAGAAGAAACTAGGCAGTATTAAACCTACTAAAGGCCCATGAAACCTTCATCATGAATGTATCATCCTCGATAAGGGATCATTATAAGTATTGTCACCCTCGAGGACAAAGATGCTTCGTCGTTTCAGTAAATATCAGGCGATCTCTACACTCAGAAAACGAAACAGGTATTTCACTCTGGTGTTCTGTGAGGGCGTCGTTGCCCAGTCGACATGACCCATCCATGCCACAGCTAACCGCCAGATATAAACTGCACCGTGGCTCAACAACTGTAAAATTAATAACGAAGCTAAAACATGCTGCATATTTGCATTAGACAGAAGAAGCGAGATCTAATGAAGCAGATCTGCATTTCAATGCACGGCTTGCAATTAGTTAAGCCGCTCTAATTACAACAAGAACACTGATACGTAGCAATGGGATAGACATATTTTTTGGTTTACTTACAAATGGACTGTTCCAAATGTATTAGAGACGTTAACATACATACGTCCTCGATAAAGAATAATTTTGTAAGTACATTTGTATTTAAAGACTCTGAAGGAGTGCCTCCTTTTTATTCAAATACCCTGAAGCAGGGCAATGTTTTACAAGATATATGTACTCTTTAGAAACAATTTAAAATACTAGACTATGTATGTATCAGCCATGTAGTACGTCTTAACGCTTAAGCTTTAACAAGTCTGTGTTTTAGTTATATAATAAATAGCTATATCTAACTATTGCAATTTTAAATCAATATCTTTTAACTAAATTAAAGGTAGCTATGCCAACTAAAGCAAATACAAAATAAGAAATAGTATTTTTAGCGATAACACATGTTGACAATTATTCTGAATTAATTGATTGTTTTAGTGGAAACTAAATTTTTAATATGTTGTTAGTAACAAACGAAGGACAGTTTAAACTCCACATATATTAAGAAAATAGGTAGTGTTATTTTTAGTAAACACTCCAAATTAATAAGGAAACGTCTCATGGTTGTTTTTGGTTTGTTGTTTTGCATTTTTGCCTATTTTTACTATAAATATGTGCGTGTTTGAACATATTTGGATAAATATTTTTTTGAGCACTTAAAATATTTTTATGAAATTATTGTCGATTACTGTTTGTTCGTGCAACCACTCAAGTGTTTCCATTTAAATAGAACGTAGGACTTTATTTACAAACGGATGACATGACTAATTATTATATAACTAATTATAATAAAAATACATATTTTTGCCACCAAAAAGAAAACAAGTAAATACATTAAAATGAAATTAAAAGTTAAAATATAAAAGTATGTAAGTGTGTGTGTTGTATATAAATGATTAATTCTTTCATTGTAATTTCACGTCACCGTCACGAAGCGTTACACTTGGTCGTTTTCAATATTTTTTTTTTTTGCTGATGGCCACTGTTAACCCGATGGCTTTTACAGCTTCACCGGGTTGAAGGTGGCCGAGCGGTTAGAGCACTCAGCCGAGACCTTTATTTATGGCTAACTAGCACAAGGAAACCGAGAGGGCGCCACGGCTTGGAGCGTTAACCTGGGCGCGAAAGCAACGGACTCGAGGGTGCCCGAGAGGTCTGATCCTCGGCTTGGTACTAACGAATCTTTAGAGAAAAGTGACTTAGCTAATACGCTTTCCTATCATTGCCACCAACGCCACACAGCACCAGGAAGAAATATGGTCACTAGATGACCGATTTAAAAAAAAACAGTCACAAGCATGGCTAGATAATATATTTTTTAAGCATGAGATGTTTCAAAAACTGAATCTAATATGGCGATTAAAAGTAAGTTATACATAACGACTTTGCACAGGGCTTCTTATAGCGCTTTTATTTTAACACTTACTCATTCCATTGGAGAGTAAATGGCCCAACTCTCATTAGAGTGCAAGAATGAAAAATGTTTTATTCAGATAGCAGCCGAGGCGCTGGTGCTACGGGAACGTAATGGCAAACCTTGTTAGCACTTGAGTTTTTGCATTTTTTGTACGAATTTTTATTTAGGCGCTGCACGATGTTTATTATTTATATTAGTTCGAGTTATAACTGGTAAGGTTTTTGGTGATTTGCTTTGCAATGCAAATTTATTGATGTAGAAAATATTATTAAATATTATTGAAATATTCTCGAGTGGGAACCTCGTATTTGGAAACACAGTGAAGAACGACCGTCAACTAAACGGAGCACTTGAGGAGTTGTTGAAGTATTAAATATAAGTTATTTTATTTGAACTTAATAATTAAATTAAATCATACGCAATATTGCTTATTTTATCTTTATTTTGCTCCTCATACAGTTTCTTTTGTTAATAACATTAACGATAAGTCGATACCTGCTTTTTATTTCCTCAAGTCCTACAATATATTCGAGTATGGTTTACTACAGAGATAAAAATATAAGTAAGTATAGTTGGTATTTAATAATAAGTTTTAGTGGCAACGAGATAACGTGCAAGAAAGTTAAAATTTATTGTAACATATAATCGCGCGCCTGTCAAAATATAAAAGCAAAACTGCATAACTTTATTGACGTGCTAATAAAATGTCAAATAAAATAATATTGGTAGTTATTGCTAAAAGTATTAATATTAACTGACATAATATATATTATATTACATAACTTTATGTTTATGAATATAATAAACGGCAAATATTGGCGTAAAAATATCTTTAAATATAAAAGATTTCAACATCTCTAAACAATAATAATAGAAAAAGCTTTGTTATTGCCAAATCGTAATTTTATTTATTTGCTAACATCTAGAAATAAATTATAAGTATAAGGCAATTACTAAGGAGACGCATACAATTTAGTGTGGTGTCGGATTTACAGTTAAAGCTATTTTGCGGCAACATAGCACGATACACTGTAGTGTCATTTTACTTTGGATGTTGTTAAACTTTGTCTTTAATATACCCTTTACAACTTTGGTACACATTTATTTTCATACGTGATGTAGTTAGATTGTATAATAAAATAAAAAATATAATCTCTTTTATTTAAATTGGAACAGAAGGAGTAAGTGCTATTCGCTTTTCATTGTATTAGGCACTAGACTTGACGAATTTGAGCTCATTCGATTTTAGAAACATATAATACGATACAGATGTAAAATAATATATAAATTAGAATAAGAAATAATAATAAACAATTATAATTAAAAAATACTCAATAAAAACAGTTACAAATATAAATGTAAGTTCACAACAAAGCAGGTTTCAACCCATATTCATGACGTAAGGTTAGGCCTCTCAGAAATCCACACTGCAGCCCTAATATCAATGGAACCTATTGATTGCTTCCAGATCGAAAACTTCTGGTTATTACGAGATGACATCAACTGCGCACTATATTTTATAGTGCCGTAAGCATCACAGAGGCACTCATTCGTGTTCCCCTTCCCTTTTAATACATGTGCCAATAAGATCAAAATAATGAAGCATGAGTTTAGATTCCTTTGCCTTCACTGCACGGGAGAATATTACAATATGAGTTATGCATACAAATACGTTGCTAAAAGCTGAATCTATGATATAAAAAACTCTGTAAAGACCCTCGGGTCAGTTGCTTGCACACGCAGGGAAACGGTCCAAGCCGAGCCTCCCTTTCTGGAACCCTTGTGCTAGTTACCCTTTAATAAAGGTCTCGGCTGATTGCCCTAAGCGCTCGCCCACTTTTTTAATGATGTAATGGTATATTATTAAAATTTATGCCTACATATTTATTAGTCGCAGCAAAAAACAAAAAAATATTCTATTCGAAAGGTGGCCCCTTTGGCTTTTATACAGGCCTTTAATCTGTTTGGCCACGAAACTATGGATTTACGTACTGTTTCCAAGAGAAATATTAATATATAAAGATTTTTTAAGAGACTCAATGTCGCCGTGTTAGAGCAGGCCATGTCCTCTAAAACTAACCATAATTTGAAGTTTAAAGGGCTGAGGTCTGGGCTAGATGAGGGCCAGTCTTCAGCTCTTATAAAGTCCGGAACGTTGGTTTCAAGCTAGGCTTGGGTAGTTCGTGCCTTGTGACCAGGTGCAGAGTCCTGCAGGAAAGTCCACGGTATATTTTTAAAAAGTGTATTGCTGAGAGGTTTCACAAAATGATCCAAGACTATACACTTTGGCTGAAGTTTTCACTCCTTTTTCACAAAAACGTAGTTTTGTGACTCCTTGATGTCTCATCAAACCATCACTGACACAGGATGATGACCACGTTGTACCTTTCCGACCACTTCAGCAGCTTCTTTAGAACTGTGAGCGGACACTTTATCATTTTGCTTATTGTAGTGTTCTTCAATCATGAAAATTATTTCTTCGGTAAAGAGGATATTTCTGTGCCTTACACCTGCGTATCGCAACAGAAGGCGTTTTGATCGATCCACTCTCTTGTAAAGATTGATTTAGGGCATGTCTTGTATATCGACGATAATCACCGAGCTTCAAGTCTTGTTTTATAATACGCAACAGAGTCCTAGTGGGAATCTTAATTTCTCGCGATAAGATTTATTGCTTCCTAATAGGGTTTCGACGAATTCTGGCTTTAACAGCATTAACAGCCTTTGTAGTTCTAACAGCACGCGGCAACCCCGATCTCTTCTGGTCTTCGACAGAGGAAGTGTTGTTGTATCTGTTGATAGTACGATATACGAACATACGGCTGATACCAAGCTTTTAAAGTGTCTGGAATATGACCGACGGCTCCATACCCACTTTGTGCAAGGCGATCACTGCAATCCTATTTTCTTTAACACCCCATTGCAGATTGTAATTTGATAATGAACACGAAAACATATGGAAAATGGCGCAAAATCGAAAGAAGTAAAAGTTTTTAAAGTATTATACGTGTTCCAAATTCAAAATAATTAAAAAGTTGAAAAAAAGTAAAAGTTTTTAAGGAACAGTATTTATGGCCAGACTAGTTAGATAATTAGTTTACTTATTATCAATTGTCTTCGTTCTATTAGGGAATAATGGATGTTTCACCACAGCTGGTTCACGAAAAGAGCCCATATTTTATTCTTTTTTAACTGTCGCTTTTTATTTATTTTTATATCAGAAAATTGAATCGAAAGTACTAGAATAAAGAAGAGAAAGAAACTTTTTATACGTAGTGTTGATTTAATAGAGTACGAAAGTGGTTGAAGTAAAAGTTTAAACGTTCAAAGAAATCGAGGTTGGAGTAAAAGAAAGAAATTAAAAAGTCTTTCGTCGTCTACTTTGTGGTATGCTTTTCATCATAAAGTATTTGCGATGGTGTATGAACTAATTCAATTTTAACTTTTCGTTGCTTGATGAATATGAACCATGGTTGTCCGAAGAAGAAATAAGCTTACCGACATACATAGCTCAAAAAATCAGTCAGTTGAAGAGATGAGAGATGTGACATGTTTGCCGTAGAAAGGGATAACGATGGGGAAGAAAGGTTTCTTTTTTTTTTTTTAGTTTCTGTGATACTGTTGGTCTAATGATCTCTGCAGCTTCAACGAATCATACCCGTTGAGTAAGGGAGACACCGACGATGCTGGCTAGAAGACTGCTGCTGAACCACCGCCGCGCTCCGACCCCTGTGAACGAAGAACGTCGACGACAACAGAGGGGGGCGATATGTGATACGAATGCCCCTCAGAGGGAGCCTCGTATTAGACGAGTATTAGTATGGGGCGACTTCTGCAATGCTCAGGATCGGACTCTGTTACAGACTGTGAGGCAGGCGGATGTTCAGCATTGGACTAATGATAGACTGAAATGATGATGGTGATGAACTGAAACACTGAGGCGTGGGACATGGGGTTTACCGTCACATGGTAGTTAAGGCTTCGAGGCAGCGCACTCGGAGACGAACCTACATACACTACAAGAGCAACGGATGGGTCGAGAAGTGTTGATAAGGAATGTCAAGTAACTCTCAATCTCTTTAAATATTTAGGATAACTAGTTGTTAGCTAAAAGATATAAGCAGTGGTGGAGATACAATGCAGCTTGTTCCTAGCTGCGGCATGAAGAGTCTGCTCGACCGGGGAAGAACCACGGCCTCACAGAATACCAGCGTAACGCTGCTGTGTTTCGTTTGGTGAGTGTGGGGATCCGGAGACCTTTATTACCGATGACAAGGAATTGGTATTTTTTAATCATAGCATCCTTCACTCTTATTAGTGAGTTTATCTACACTTACTTTTCTTGGTTTTCTCCTTCATGGAGCAACAGCAAGAGCAAAGGATGGGCCGTTGCTCTTGTGGTGATTTTCCTTAGGAATAAAATTTTGAAATCATGTTTTATTTAGTACGTTGTGAGCACAGAGCTCATTTGGCAAGTGATTTCTGCGGTCCATGCCATCTACATTTATCCTTGACAAGGAATCATAATGCAGATGACTTGTCACCCTTGAGGACTGAGATGGGACGCCCCGTCGCCAGTAATGAAGGTCTCCGGATACCTTCACTCACCAGACGAAACACAGCAGCATTGCACTGCTATTTTACGCTGGTATTCTGTGAGGTCCTACCTCTATCGTGCTCATCCATTCATATTGCAGCTAGGAACATACTGCAATGTACCTCAACCACGGTTAAATTTTGTTAAAAAGTATTTTTTTTTTTATAAATACTCAGTTGGCGGAGGATGATGTAGATGTTATAGGCCATGTACACTTTTACTTTAATTACCTATCATTGGAGTAATCAGATGGTACTGATACGCAATGCTAGGTAACAAAATTTGTACATTTGTAAATCTAATCAATCAATCTTAAAATGTACAAGTAAATTCATAACTAACATCGAGGATCAAACATGTAAATATTAAGAAAACGATTAGAAGCTCATTGAGCGATATATAATGTCGTCTACATGATTTACATACTGGAACTCTATTAATAAATATATACATACTTCACGTTACATTAAGGTTAATGCAAATCGTCAAATAAATCTAAAAATAAGCTATAGCGTCAATAGTCTAATGCTTTAGGATAAGGTCTGCGAAACTTAAGGTCGTAGGTTCGAATCCACCATTAGACTATTGTAATGAACCATGTTCTAGCACAAGCATTTTCAGCTTAGTATTAGAATAGCTTAGTAACCGGAATATTAGTAATGTGAATAGCATTTCTTGTATTGTTGTATTGTATGGATATTAGTTACGTTAATTGCATACTCTTTCAAATAAAAAATGAACACTGAACCGAAGTGCATATGCTCTTTTAAAAAATATTTACGAAAAAAAAGAAACAAAAATGCATTCTCTTCCCCTGCTTAATTACCAATGTAATTTCCGTTTCCCACGTACTTGCCACAAACAAACAACGGCGGACGAGTTTTGCCGCTGGCTAATTTGGCGGTCGCCTGTTACTCACGTTATTTCATCACTTAGTGTTGCACTTCGCGGTTTAGTGCAAGATACGCGAGATTGTCTTACCTTATCGTATTTAGGGTGACAGTCGAGCACACAGTTCACCGGATGGCGAATGATTTCTGTGACCAATGACACATTCAAACTAGAAAAGCTATCGTAATGCAGATGCGTCTTATTGCATATTCCCCACGCCGATGTATTGCACATCGGCGTGTGGAAGACGCGTGCCACTGTGTTTGCACAAATGCTAACAGCACCATATAAAAATATTCTGTTTCTGTCTGTTCACAATTTTCATGAATGGGTTGGTTCGACAGGTACTGATGTATTTCGTAAGACAATTGTTTCACTCAGCAGACAAAACACAGCTGGTTTTTAGTAACTGCGATATGAATGGTTTGGTTCGACAGGGGAAGCACGTTATTACAGAATACCAGCGTGTAATAGCAGCATTATGCTGCTGTGTTTCGTCCGGAAACCTTTATTACTAGTGACGAGGCGTTCCATCTCAGTCCTCAAGGGTGACATCGCATTATGATTCATTGTCAAGGATGAATGTAGATGTCATGGGCCGCAGGAGTCAATTATCATCAGTTAAACTGTGGTGTTCTCTGTGCTCGTTCGTTACTATTAATGTTATTTAAAAAAAAGATTACGACCGTCGCAATATTTTCTGGTTATTACATATTGCGCAGAATATTTTTATGTAGTGCTGTTATAGGCACGCGTCTACCTCATGCCGACGTTATGTATATGCAATAATATTCGAGGAAGGTTCTGATGCAGTATCAGGGACACGGGACTTACATACAATGCACCCAAATCCGAAAATGAATATTTGTGATATACGATTATTGTTCCTCGGCTGGGAATGGAATCTGGAACCACTGACGCAGCAGCGAAGAATTCTAATCACTACACCGATGTATATTTAGAACCATAGTAACTCTCTAAAGCTTATAACTAACGCCACTCCCTCACGCCAAGCTTAGCGTATAGCTATTTACTTAAATACTGCAATTTATACTTTGCGGTATGGAGATTAATTTTCACGTAAACAAAACATTTATTAATACTATCGTATAATAATGAAATGTTGTATCAGAAATTGGGTTCAATTTATAGGAGTTATAGTTCTATGCTACAAAATTACATTTATGTTTTCATGTTACGATAAACTCTCACTTAACCTAGGTGTTATGGCGCTCGGGTATTCGCTTAAAATTTGCTATAGTCATTATAACTTTAGCTATAACGTAATAATAGAAATAGTAAATCTATATTTCATCGCTGAACAAGCTACTCTATGGCGCAGTTGCTTAGATTTGTAAATATTTGGGTCGTAAGTTCGAATCCTACATGAATTATGTTTTGCATCTTTATAGGATAATATATAAGAAATATTATTTTACCACAACTATTTAATATAAGTAGAATTTGCGAGTCATTTGAGGTCGAGTGCGGGAAAAGCGTAGACTGATGTACTTTACTTAAGTGTTGCATTGTAATGTGAAATGTAAATGTGTGAAAGTTAACTTAAGTAAAGTTAAAATTTAATAATCTTTTGAATATTGGTGTGTTCTAACAATCAAGTATTAAAGCATATACAGGATACAGGGTGTGTTGACTATTATCCGTTCTTTTCTTTTAAGATCTGAGACCATAAAAGATATTTAATATACACATATTAATTGTCTCCAATTACTTTCAGCTTAAGGACACAGTTCCAGAATAAAGCTCTCCTGGCGCCCTTCAACATTTAATATTTAGGTTAACGAATAGCTTTAGTTTAGTTACACAGTAAACGTATTTGTACATGTATATACACCATATCTTAAGCCTTCGACTTAAAATTAGCGTTATAGCTAACCACTCGCTCGCATTGCTAGTATGAAACGGCACAGACAAACAAACCAAGAAGTAAATTCTCTTTCATATCTCCACTATTACTAACGTTTTACACGATGACCTAGTTGCTTCGCGTCAAATCGAGTTATATAGTCTCACTACATACAGACTATAATAGGCGGTGATAATGATCATGATATACACGAATAGTATTTCTATTGTAATAACGAATACTAATAATAGTTGGATGATACCCCACTTGACGACACGACCTGTGCAAGTTAGCGGGAAGTCGGTGTATGTAGGAGGCTTTGCTTTTCCAGTTCGGGATTCGCCGGACGGTAACAGACATCGTCTGTCGTCCCACTGGGTTCATGGGTGTAATATCTGCTCATGCACTCGCCACAACCTTCGTCCAGGTGCCCTCGTTGTGGGTTAATGAGGAGGAGGAACGAAGGAGTTTTATTGAAGACAAAGAATCCAAATTTTATGGTATTTTGGGACTGCCGATATGTGTTCTTTTACATTCTGTAAGGTATACAAATAATTTGTCGCGAACTGTAAGCTAACTCTAGCTTATGCCCAACGGTGGGACAAATATCATCACCGTTACAGTCCACTGCTGAAACTACTCTCGCAAAGTACGATTCTATATCACCTGCATCCATAGACTTCTCTCAAACTTGCATTGGTTTGAGAGAATTCTATAGATGCAGGTATCTAATCGTGATCGACGCTCCTTTCGAGCATTAACCACTCATTATTATTTTCTAGATACTCCCACTACCCCAGCGTCAATATATTTGTGAAGTCAGCAAAAAAAATCTTCGCTCCACGCATAATCGTCTCCTTCATTGTCCTTTCACCGTTCCGACTTTATGCATACTTCATTCTTTATTCAGTCTGTTCTTTTATAGAATGCGCTACCTCTCGAATAGGATGGTCAAAAGTCGTTTCGTATTCAAAAAGAAAGCCCGTCATTAATATATATGTATTTATGTATGTATAACTATATATGTATGTATAACTATATATGTATAAGTATATATTTGATGTGTATATAAGTATGTATGTATGTATTGTATTATATTTTTATATATAATAAGAATAAATGTAGTTCTTTTTCCCATGCTGGTTTATTTAAAAATGTTATCAATGCATCTACTCAATTTTTGCGTACCACCCAAAGGTTTGACTGGGAGATAATGCCTTAGGCATTAGCTCCGCCTGTGTACACTGTTTGTGGAAAATCTTTTAATAAATAAAAAATAAAATTAGGTCTTAGCTCCACCTAGTGGGACGTCGTTCTATATGCGACTGTCATTCCGACGTTGTCACGTAAGAACCTTTCTTCCCCGTCGGTGATCGGTTCGATTAGCTTGCTGATCTTTTAATCTTTGTTGTTTCTCGTTCCCTCGTTCTACTGCGGATGTCTAGGTTGTCTATTGTAATATAGTAACAATATAATAATAAGAAGAATAATAAGTAATAGGGGTGGTTTTTTTTAATATCGACGTTAATCCAAATAAAAACATGCTAAGATAATTATACTTTCAAATTGCGGAAACAATAAATTAAGTCGTTTTTATTAAAGTGCTCAATTAATTAATTAAGTGTTTACTAACGTTTACGTGTTTACGAAATAGTAGGTCAATTAATAATTTTCTTGAAGAACACATGTGACGGCCTCGTCAAGTAGTCATTAGAACATCTGGTTGCATCGTCGCAACTTCCG
Organism: Teinopalpus imperialis; assembly: GCA_029286865.1. Lineage (NCBI taxonomy): Eukaryota > Metazoa > Arthropoda > Insecta > Lepidoptera > Papilionidae > Teinopalpus > Teinopalpus imperialis. Next base: position 6,141,571 of record JAGSMU010000035.1, on the reverse strand, counting down.
TCAATCCAAGGAACAATATTTATGAATCACATGTTGATTTTCGGTAAAGGGTCTAAGGACGAGTTTCCGACCTGCACCTAAACTTTCCTCCAATCTATTCGGTAAGGGGCCAATTAGTGAGTGCCTGTACGTTTACAGAAATGCTGACGGCACTACAATATATTGTGCGCAGTTGAGCATCAGATGGATGGTGGTCTGGACCAATCATATATATTATTTCCAAATAAACTTACCCACTATATTCGAATTCTAGCACGGTTCATGTTAAATATGTAATCAACATTTAATCGGCTTACCTGAGCCCGAGTGATATCCCGTAAGATTAACTGCACAACTAACTGGACTGTATTCAATCACTTCTCTCTGTAAACTGCTAATTGATTTATTAAACCGACAGCACTAACCGTATCAACAATATTATTGTGATGTATTGTGGTACTTTTTATATGAAACTAATGAATGCTAAAGTCTATATCTATCCTTAATAAAGATTCAATTAAGATATACGTGACCCCAGAGGACATAGATGGAATGCCTCATCAATAATTGTACCTCGTACTCCCTAAAATTGCTATACGAAACACAGTAGCGTTACGCCTTTATTTCAGACGGGTCTCCTCCAAGAGCATGGTCATTCCCGGTCGTGGCGCATCGTTCATACCGAAGCTGTAATCTCGCTGAAGCATGACTTTAATGCTGAAGATACAATTACTGGTGATGAGACTTTCTATTCAATCTCTAGATATAAGGACGCACCAAAAATCTTTCTCGGACCGTTCATTTCTAATAAAGGTAACAAAGTATTGGCTATTGATAGTACAAGTAAGTACGATTGTAAAAAGCGTTATTGAATGGTTTTTAAAACTTAGCTGTGACGAAACTGAAAATCTTTCTTCACCCAATTGTTTCGTTATTTAACAAATGTGAAGCGTGTACACATTACTTTTTTAAACAGATCAATTTTTAAAATAAAGATTTAAACAGATAATTAATTGCACTTTGCATGAAAATATAATCATACGTATAAGACTATGTAGAATTATAAGTATTGCATCTAACACATATATGTATATATAAGTGGTAGAGCTACACTGCAGTTTGTTTCTGGCTGCAGAATGAATGGGTCAGCTCGACCGGGGTAGGACCACGCCCTCACAGAATACCAGCGTAAAATAGCAGCTTAACGCTGCTGGGTTTCGTCTGGTGAGTGCAGGGATCCGGAGACCTTTATTACTGGAGACGAGGCATTCCATCTCAGTCCTCAAGGGTGACAATGCATTTGCATTATGATTTCTTGTGAAGTATGAATGTAGATGTCATGGGCCGCAGGAATCACTTACCATCAGGTGAACTGTGTGCTCGTTTGTTACTCTTAATGTTATAAAAAAAAAAAAAAAAGAATGTAGTTACAAAACAGTTATATAAGTTATTATTATTATTAAATCTCAATTCTTCAATGAGATTATCTATCAAATAACACCAATCACTTAAATACAATAGTATACCCATTTACTATTGTGTTGGGTCCCAAACCCAATTACAGGTAACGAAGAATTCTATCTTCCTGACAATGCATGTACCTACGTCTTGAATCTTTGTTAATGATGGCTGCAGATGTCAGTGGCTGCGGTTATCACTGACCATTGTGTGAAATGTGTGATCGTTTGTTACCTCGGAAATAATAAAAATAATAAAAAAATCTTTACACTCATTTATTGAGTAAAGATTGTTTTAGCCGACAATCAATGGGTGAGATCTAGTTTACCGTGAATTACTGAATGACAGCTGGAATGCATGGTGCAATTTCTGAACGTTGGCCACTATAGCTGTCAAAATCTTTATCATTATTAGTAATGATGACGCTAATATATATAAAATTATTTAAATAAACTAATTTTATGTCATATAGAAAATAGCGAGCTATAAATAAAATAAGACTTCCCATTTCCTCTTACTAAAGCACGACAATAACCAACATAAAGGTTAACAAATCTGAATAGTACTTCCAACATACGACACATCTTAATATCCGCTATTCAAACACAGTAGGAACATAATGTCGCAGCTATGTAAAAACAGGTGTAATTGCTGATAGCGGAATGTTTGAAAAACGGTACTCGGTTTATATTTTATGGTTTATTGTATCGTTTTAAGTACATAGGAGTACGGTATGATTTTAACATTATATTAACAGTGTTTTTAAGTGTTTTGAAACCATTCACAATTTATTTTTAACAAATTAACTATGTTATATTTTGAATAAAATAGACAACATGACAAACGTATTATATTTTTTTGTAGGGTGGCAAAGTATCAGAGCTTGTAAACTCTCACAATATTTGATTATATATCATTTATTTTTACACACGTATATTGCACCCTCATACCGCCTCCGCCGACGACGAGGGCGTCGCAAACAAGGTTATTCCCGATACCGCCATATGACAGGACGGTTCTCTCCAGTCAATTTGTGCACCACTTCCAGCGCCTACGCATTCCGAAGTGGTGGTACAGATAGCCAATAATAATAATAGAGATATATATATATAATAGAATGTACATAATTCTTAATCAGAAGCAACTGACCGAGCCGAGGTTCGGCCCTCTCTAGCACCCTCTAGTCAGACGCTCTCGCGGGATAGGGTAACGGTCAACAACAACAAAAACAACAAAATATATATAAAAAGGCGACTTGATTTTCTTTATGCGCCTTTCTACTAGCCATGTTAGAAATTTCTAAAATAACTATATATAAACTACTCAAAACAAAATAGGGCTCACTCGAAGTTAATCTCGAATTTCGTCTAAAAAAAATTGTTGGGTAGTAAATAGTGAAGTTAAACATTTCGAAATATTGTTGACATGTTTATTTAACAATATTTCAAGTCAGGAATTCAATGGTGGGTAGACAAATGAAAGTGAAGTACTCCAAAAAACGTTTATTACTCAAATTCTCAGTCACTTGTACCCTCAGTCACATTCTGCATGTTACAGTCGCACGTCTAATTTTTTCATTTTGAGGTTTGCTCGCGAGCATGCGGAGTGGACAATGGACAACTGGAGAAATGTACTCTTTACGGACGAAAGTTTTTCAGCGATGATCGTAGAGTGCGCGTGTGGAGAAGAGAAGGAGAACGTTTTTCAGAACCTTGCAGACATGAAACGGATCGTTTTGGAGGTCCAAATGTTACGGTGTGGACTGGAATAAGCTTGCTCGGTATAACTAAGCTGGTAATTCTGGAAGAAGGCTCCATAACTGCCTCACGGTATATCGATCGAATAATTCGGCCCCATGTCATCCCATTTTCACAAAGAATGGGTGAAAACTTCGTCTTTATGCAAGACAATGCTCGCCCACATACAGCGCAAACAACCCAGAGAGCTCTCTCCAAAGCCAATATTACGATTTTACCGAGTCCCGACCTTAACCCCATTGAACATTTATGGGACCAATTGAAAAGAAGCCTCAAATTGAACTTCAGTAATGTGACTAATCGATAAGAGCTCATAAACTCCTTAAAATTGTGTTGGGAGCGAATACCCGAGGAAAACATCACCCACTTGATTAAAAGTGTCCCAGATAGATTCAGAGAGTGCATATGGAACAGAGGAGGACCTACTTGCTATTAAGCACCAAACTCATTGATTTAGTCAATAATAAAAATCAAAATCAAACTTTACTTAAATCAATAATTTCTGTAAACTTTCCTAAAAACTGTAAATTTTGACTAAATTCCATAAAATTGCGTAACTTACTCTTGTTAATGATCACACACTTTCAAAAACCTTAATTTATTCATTCCTAATCATAAAAACTGAAAAAAGAAAAAGAATCTGTAAAATTCATTTATAAAACAGTGGGCTCTATTTTGTTTTGAGTAGTTTACAAAACAAAATAAGCTAATAGCCTATATATATGTATATATAACTTTTTTTTCGCAAATGCGCTGCCGGCTCAGCAAGTAACTCCTGCGGTCCATGACATCTACATTCATCCTTATCCAAGGAATCATAATGCAGATGCGTTGGCACACTTGAGGACTGAGATGAAATGCCACTACGCATAACGTTCACCAGTATGACGATGCATGACGATCACCAGTAATAAAGGTCTCCGGATCCCTACACTCGCCAGACGAAACACAACAGCGTTATGCTGCTATTTTAAACTTTAATTAAACTGCAGCATAGCTCTACCACTGTTAACCTCCTCTCCAGAGAGGATGTTAGGGCAAAGTTCATCACGCGGCTACACTGAGGATAGGCGAATATTCGAATACATATAGGCGTATTCCATTAGGAGGTGATGGGGTGACTATTTACGATACTTTTAACCCCCCAATGTGAACATTCTCCTAGCATAAGCTTCGTTCAAGTGGTTTACGGGAATGGTATTATAATAAAGTTAACGGCTTTAGCGTATATTAAAAAAAGGCAAAAAATCCTTCCTACCTACCTAAGACGTTAAGTTACGCAGACCGTAAGCCATTAGGTTATTGAAGTTTGTTGAAAAGTGTATACACATTTACTAAAACAAAACGCGAAACAAGCTCCTCGTAATTATGGCAAAAAAGTGAAATTTGTAAATTACGACGCTTCCGTTGCTCTTAATTGCTCGGGGACCGTGTTTTTTGTTTGCGCTCTTTGCGGATTTGTTGGTCTTGTATTGTTTTTCATAAATTACTAGCTTCAACTCAGCGTCCAGTGCTTGGTTTTTTTTTAAATGGAACATAGCCCCATCGCCATTTTGACACGAAGTAATTTGGGTTCAATTACCGGGCTAGCAACTGGTTTTCGAGTCGGGGTGTGTTGTGTTTATCCCGAGTATTTGACACTGTATCTATCATTGTTAGAACCATACCACAGCTGCTTTATGGCAAAGGTAGCTACAGCATGAATGGTTTGACGCGATCAGGGAAGAGCCGCGCGTTAAAAAACACGTTTGTTTGAATGTGTTTATTTATTTAATCTATATTTGTAAATAAAATTTTTATAAAAATAATTTAATTTTTGTGCCTAATATACATTTTCTCTCTCAGTCCATTCTGCTACTACTGGGCATTTAGACTGCCCTTGTAAACTTTATTTAAGGTAAAAAAAAAAACGAACCAATCGTAAAGGAGTGTGCAGTTCTACTGATAATTGATTCTTAATTTATATAGATATATAAGGCGACCTCAATCCAGTTAGACTGTTATGGTTTTTGATATAAAGAAAACAATTAAGAACAACATATTAAACGATGCCAGAGTTTATTCTAGGAATATAAACGGGTCTTGTTCAACAGTTACAAGTCGAGGATTAATTTTAGCTCAGCGCGGACAGTTACTTGCAGAAAGTTGAATTTTAATTTACTACGAGATGAGAGCACTTTGTTATTTTTTTTTGCTTACTAACTTATTTAAGATAACGTTTTCAATTCCGAGTTCGTTGGTCATTTGGCATGTAAATATGTTTTTCGAAAATCGTTATACTGTGATTTGCGTATTGTATCACAGTGCAGTCCGTTTCTTTATACTTTTAACTCGCCTCCACTGGTGATATGGAAGGTTACGTCAAAAGCATATTTTCAGCGTTTCCGTGTACTGCATATTGTATTCATTGCTGTCATTCTAGGATGATAATCGAGTCGATTTCTTTGCTTATGAGTATATACAAGGTTTTTGGTAATTCGACGTATTTCCGTTAGTAGGTGATAGGGGACTATTTATGATAATTCAAGCCCCCCATATGCAATATGCAATAGTGAACCATTGACTTGACTTATCATATTTTTTAACTTTTTTCAAAATAAGTCAAAAATGCAATTTCAAAATTTTTTATATCTATATATATAAATCTCTATATATCTAATATATAATAAAATCTCTATATATATAAAAGTATCAATTTAAATCTAATATTTTCTTCTGATTTATAAAAACGATTAAACGCTAGTTATTTAAAACAACAAGTATTGGTGCAAATTTAAAAATACGAGACGAAAAATTATATTATTTCAATATTTTTTTCCACTAAAATGCCTTAAAAACAAAAAAAACGTTATGAAACTTGGCTTGCAGATTATTTTAAAAACATTACCCCTTTCTTAGCTATCCAACAATGTATAACAACTAGATACTTATTTCAAAGAAACAGAAAAAAAAATCACAAAGGAAGCAGGCGGAAATTCGTATTCGAATTAACTTAAAATACAAGTTCTCAGATGTGGCAACGTATGTACATACATCTTAAATTTGTGTGATACTCGAAAACGCAACCACGGTTAATTGTTGATTTATCACGTCCTCGACAGTGAAGGAACACCTTGGTGAAACCTGCATATCTCCATCCTGCATATCTAAAAAAAAAATACACAACATTTTTTTTATAGAGCTGTGCGGTAGACTACGGCAAGCAAAGGTATATGTTTATTACATTTATATACTTTCAAACAATTAAGTCTATTTTGTTGCACCTGGAATATATTTTCTGCTCAGCCCAAAGGTAGCTTGGTAAAGAAAGGCCATTGGCATTAACTCCGCCTTTTGTACAATATTTGTTTTACTCGTGGAAATTAATTATAAATAAATAAAATAAAATATTTAATGCTTATACTTTTACTTAAAACAATTAAGAATGGCACATTAAACGACTTGAGAACTTACTCTAGCAATATAAACGGGACTTGTTCAAGAGTAACAAGCCGAGGATTTATTTTATTTCAGCCCGGACAGCTCCTTGCAGCAAGTTGAGTTTGAATTTACGACGAGATAGGGTATTTTATTATTTTTTTATTTACAGCATTTTTTAAAGATAATGTCGTGTTTTCGTTACTGAGTTTGTATGTGTCAACTAGTAATACATAGGAGCCCAGCGGTTGTTACTTACAACAAATACTCCTAATGATATTTTAGTGATTAACCTATATCTTATTATATCTAAAATTCATAATTAGTAAGTTAGTTAATCTTTATATTAATTTGGCGTTGTAAACAGTAATTTCACTTTATTAGTTCGTAATCTGGCTTCTAATTAATTTTATATAAAAAAGCGGGTAAGGACGCGCCATTGTGGCGGTATTTTTCGTACAAGTAATTTCTTGCACAACGTCACGCTGTCTGAATAAAAAGTCATTCAACAAGACTCACCAGTGTTAACATATGTCATTTTGTATAGTGGTCGATTTTATTTAGTAGCTTGAAAAAATATAACAACAATGATATTCTCCTAGTCGATTTCGACTATGGCTTATTCCCAGAGTCCGTCAAGGATTTATTGTAGTGCCTTCATCGTTCGTATTTATAATACGTATACGACCGCGACAGCGGCACTCCACTCCTCTTCCTTGTCCCTAGACCAATGTTGTACATGTATAATAAGATCAGAGAAAGGCTTGGATGCAGTACCGTGACACGAGACATATATTTAACACTGATAATCATGCCGTAGCTAGCTGTTCTAACAGTAAATGGGTCAGCTCGACCGGGGTAGGACCACGCCCTCACATAATACCCGCGTAAAATAGCAGCATAATGTTTCGTCTGTTTGTAGGAGACCGATATCCGGAGACCCTTATTGCTGGTGACGAGGCATTCCATCTCAGTCCTCAAGGGTGACAACATATTAGCATTATGATTACTTGTCAAGGATGAATGTAGATATCAGCGGCAGCAGGAATCATTTACCATCGGGTAAAGTGAGTGCTCGTTTGTTACTCTTAGTGTAATAAAAAAAAAGTTTCTAACTGTGACATGAACGGCTCGATAAGGTAATAAACACGCCGCTATGGTGTATCAGCGTAACACTGCTTTTTCTTTTATGATCATTCGGGTTTCGGTGATCCAATAATGGGTAACGAGTTATTCTACCCGTCCTTAGGGGTGTCAACGCATCTTCAACTTGAAGGATGCGTTTAGATACCGTTGGCCACTGTTCACTGATCACTTACCATCAGATGAACTGTGTGCGCATTTATCAAACTTAATATTGTATTTAATTAACAATTTTCATGTATGGACTGTAGCATACCTGCAAATATATCATGTGTACTGCACATTTTTTTTGTTCACGGTTAAGAATTAACCAGGCCACTCCAGAATGAAATACAGAATATAATAACATAAGATTTATACTCAATTAGAAATTACGTCAGAATCGTCTTGGTTAATTCGAGGTGGATATTGAATCGACGTTAATGAAATCCCCTCAGATTAGGGCTTGCTGCATTCAATTGATGCAATTAGGTGTCAGCTTATATTGAATCATCTGCACTGATATAATTCATGATGGGATATACTAATATATTGGTTATATATGTCGATAAAATACAACGCGGGATGAAGGTCCATTAGATAGAGCGATGACCTGTGTAAGCAAGGATTCGAGAGATACCTGCAGCATAAAACAGTGCTGTGTACAATGTATTGGCTCGTTTATTAATTTTTAAATATTATCATTTAAGAAAAATATATTTTATTTTCATAATATTATTTGTAATAAATCGTCACTTAATGAGTGACAATTGCGGCCCATGAGATCTACATCCGTCCTTAACAAAATTTCAAGTTACGATACGTTTTCAACTCTATGGACTAAATTGGAATATCGCGTTACCTGTAATTGAGTCTTTAAATGTATCATACGAAGTACCTTAGCTATAATAAATAAATTTATCATTTGATTAATGGTACCGTAAATTATTTTTATTATTTTTGACAAATAACGCTCTCGCCCGCGATGTATTTAGTCGGCATACACGACAGGACTGGATGGGGGATCCAGTCCTGTCGTATATGCAGACTTTAGCCCTATCCTGTCTTCAGTCCCGAACTAATTATTATAATTATTTTTATTACTTTAAGAGTAACAAACGAGCACACAGTTTATTTAGTAATCTAACGAGAGAATTTATTATTTTAGACAAATAAAGTGCTCGCCCGCGATCTATTTAGTTGGCTACAGGATTGGACAAGATAGGGGCTTTTTTCCTGTCTTCAGTACCGGACTAATTATTTAGTGATCAATCAAGTTTTACCGTGTAATGAAGCTGGATCCAACATCTAAAAACACCCTCACCAAGGCAATTAATGACTAGTTTTTAAATTACTTAATTTTAAGCAGACCAGTGTGTTATGTATTAATGAGAGATTATGTTAAAGTCTTCGAGCTATATGGAACATATACCTAAATACATCTAATAATTGTTACTAAAGGGTCTGTTAGGAACTGTAATTAGTGTAAATCACTATCTAAATATGTAGTGACAATATAAATATATATAATCGAAGCGTCAATAGCCTTAATAAGTTAAGGATACGGTCTGCGGAAATTAAGGTCGTAGGTTCAAATACACTATCCGTCTATTGTCGTCAACCATACCCTAACACAAGCATTTTTAGTTGGAGGCTTAGTTGGAGTGGTTAAACGAAATATTAGTAATGTTAATATCCTTTACAAAAAAAAGTTAGTTTTAAGTTTATGGATCTTGAGAACTTAGGATAGTGCTTCGTAGCAACCTACGGGACTAACCCATTCTCAGCAGTACGCTCAATAAGATTACGAAGAAAGCTTGCAATCATTTTGATGTCAATTTTAAATAAGATTTTTATTATTATTTTATTTTATTATTATTTTAGATACGATTTTTATAATTATTATTATTTTGAAAAAAATTGTACATAAGAAGATTCTGACTATGGATAAGTCTCTCCGCGTAGTCTTCGCTACTTCGTGATTTGTGTGCCAAATACGTAAAATGACTTTCCATTTAATAAAAGTTGAACGTAAAATATTACATCCACGATGTTGTTCTCTAGCTTCACGAAATAGCTAATTACGTAAACATTACCAATGTATGTATTTAAAAAAAAAGTGATAGAGTTTTTTAAAATCTTCAGTAAAAGTAGGGAAGTAAGCTCAAATGAAGCTTAAAAAAAGCTCAATCTTGCTTCTCCCCTTCTTTTAGTCCATAGTTCCTCTAAGCATGTATTTAATATTACCACACCACAGTATCTAGATGATAATAGGTAACAAATGAGCTCACTTTACATCTGTGCAACCCAAAAACAACTACATCTATTTTCAACAAACAATCGGGTTTCACATTGAGGATAAGGATAGAACACCCAGCTACTAGTAACTCGGCATCTAGATCCCAACATTTACCAAACTAAACAGCAGCTATTTTACACTGGTATTTTGTGAGGATATGGTCCTCCCTTGGTTGAGCAAAGCCGTTCCCATGCAGTTAAAAATAAGCTTCAGCATGGCTCTAGCATTCTTCAATATATTGAATAATTGTCCCAGCAAAAAGTTTTTCCTGCATCATGCTTCATTCATGTTTCCTTTTTTTTATTGTATTATAGAAAGATACAGATGGGAGTGTTAACCTTCATACCTCTAATACAATAACCAAATATTTAATGATTACGCAAAATTATCTTAATACTCTAAATTAAAACGCGCGCTCGCTTATAAATATTTTATTAAAATTTTAAATTGATTTAAACCTTGGTAGTAATCGTCTTCGTTTATTTTGTCGTCGTACAACGTCTTCAATTTCACGTTTTCTATTTAGTACAGGAAGACATTCGTTATTGTAAACTTCAACTATGGGTTCTCGAATTAACGAAAATATATATGTCATCTATTGTTTACATTATTCTACAATCGAAATTGGACGAGATAATTCATAACTATCGACTGTCATTCCAAATTGTACAGATTAGACGATGTTTTACACCCACGGGTGTAAAACATCGTACAATGATATAATGTAAATAAATATTTACGATCTTATGATGAGCTTCTGGCTGAACTTCGACTGCGATATTTTCGATTTTACGATTGAACATTTGTGAAAATACAGACCCATCGTACCCTATCCTGGTCCAATGTGATTATGAAATAAAATTGGAAGAACGATCAGAAAGTTTTCAGCACACTTGATGATATATATACAACACAACTAGAAATCGAGCATCAACTATTTGTTATACAGAAATAGTTAGCAGATCCTGCGATGCAGCATCTAACTGCTTTAATCAAAAACCTCGCACTATAGCTTATTACGTAATCACAATTTTGTTTAAGTCTTTTGCAACCACGATACATCTTCTAGTTACAAGAGATGTACCAGACACATTATAAAAACTGAGCAATTTATATATATATATATATATATATATATATTGTCCATCCGTTTGGGACTAACCTACTAACCAGTAATTTACAAAACTCGCAAGCAGGCAAGTACGATCGGCTATAAATCAATAAAGTACGATCGAGTTTTCATAGTAGGCTTGTATTCCAAGAAGTTCCTATAGGCGCTTTTTTAACTGCGAAGGAAATAATCGCATTACATTTGACTTTTAGATTACAACCTCAGTACTATATATTTTGAACATTGCTAATGATATAATGAATATATAATGTATTCTTATTCTAATGATATAATGAATATATAATAAGTTCTGAATGCTTTCACCACGGTTTGAAGGGACTGTTAACAGAGGCCAAAATAAAAACGAAATATTCGTTTCGGATTTGATATTGAATGGTCAGGGCTACACCTAGGCCGGAGCCATGTAGGCCGAGGCCCTGAACGCCCATGCCCGTAGACCCCGTAGACAAGTGCTGACAATAAGCTTTCTGCTCTCTCAATGTATGCTTGAAATCTTCGAAAAACTTTTTTGTAGTAGTCGCACAATCGCGGATCACAAGTCGCGGAATCTAAATGCAGATACGTTATCATCCTTGAGGACTGACATGGAATGCCTCGTCACCAGTAGTAAAGGTCTTGTTGACTCATGTAAACTATAATTAATCAATAAACTTAGAATTCATAATTAGCAAGCTAACAATATACGCGTAAACAACAAGATGCTTGCAAATTCCACATGTCAGCGAAGTATATTTTATTTACCAATTTCTTCGCCACCGTTGTTCTGAATTGAACCCGTTGTTAGTGTATTGCGAACTTATAGCGGGAAACTGGCAAGTGAACTAGCATGTATTTAGATTCCTAAAATATCAAATTTCAGCATTCTTGAAGGTATGGCAACAGGTGAATCAGCACTGCCTGTAGGATAGCGTGTGCCTTGGGAAATCAGAACTACGAAGATTAAATACACGAACTCGGAGCGTGGGAGTTCGTGTATTTAGGATTAAGAACAATTGCGCATCGTCGTTTATTCCGAACTCATATTTCTATTTTTAAAAGATTATTATTATATATATATTATCTTTATATTATTAATGTCCAATTTTTATAAATGTATAATAAATCAAAAATACTGTAGGTATCTCAACAAATGTACCAAATACTCTGCATGTTTTTCCACGAACTTCTCTGATACTAAAATCACTACTTTTCTGCATCTTAATTCATCAAACAACTAATTTTAGCTGATGGTAAGTATTAACTGTTGCCATTCTTAATAATGATTCAAGATATATGTGTGCTATAAACCATGAGAGATATAATGGCATACCTCGTGACCAATAACTTGATCTCCAAATCTGAACTGAACAACACACAGATCTGAAACTTAATCAAAAAAAATCTTAATCAATCTTGTAACAAACCATCAATTTATTCCAACATTGTAATATTTTCTTGTGATACATTCAACAATTTTATTTACTTATGTATTTATGATAAAAAGTACTCATACATTTTACGGTACGTCCAATGAAAAAACAGAATCCTATGAAGTCACTTCCGTGTCTATCTGTGTATCTGTATATCTGTCTGTCTATCAGAGCTTTCTCCAAATTTACAGAACGATAGAGTTAGATGCCCAAATCATGAATTCCGATTTTTAGAAAAAATTGAATACTAAAAATATACTATTCAAGTGCATCATGTAATAGATTAAATTTAAGGGATTTTTAAGAAATACAAATATATTTTTATAAAAAATGAAGATTCACAGTTTTACGCAGCATTGCGCGTAGCCCTAAGCTTTACGAGTTTGACTCGGCCTTGACCAGTTATGTTTTATTTTATTCAACGATTTTAAAATTTCTACGAAATTCAAACTCAGTGACTACTAAATTAAGGTTATCAAAGGCCTGCTCTTAACCTTAATATATGTCTAGGTTTCAGCATAAAACGAAGTCGCGAATTCCCAGTCGCATGTTTATAAACATTTTCCTTTAACGTTAAAAATGCGAAGGTCTACGTTGACTCAAAGTGCTCTAAGTATATAACACTATTTACTCAAAGTCAGCACTACTAAAGAGTTTGCTTGTCTGATTTTTGCTGAAACCAATCTGCTCAGTCTTGAGCACAGGCGTAAGGTGGCTAGCCTTTCTGTGTTTTACACAATGTATTTTGGAGAGTGTGCTCAGGAATTGCATGGTCTAATTCCACCATCCCCGTTCCACCATCGGACTTTACGACGCACCACTGGATTTCTTCCTTTTGTTGTGAACATCCCTCAAACCCGAACGAAGCGCTTTGCTTCCTCTTTAATTATTCGTACAGCAAAGGACTGGAATAGTTTGCCCGCGTCTGTCTTTCCCTCCGATTGCAATGTGGGTGTTTTGAAGAGTAGAGTCAATAGGCATTTATTGAGCTAGTGCGCCTTACCATCAGGACTGCATTTTTCACTTATCATCAGGTGGGAACGTGGTCAGGCACTTGCTTAGAAAGTTTAAAAAAATATATCGGATATGTAAGCAGATCCGATGCGAGCGAAATATTGGTAAAATATTTAAGTAGTTTCATAGCAAAAGGACAAAATTCAGGTAAAGTAAGAATATATCACAATAAGATTACAAAAATCTTAATAGAACGTTATTTAATTATCCTCTTCCTCATAGTTTCAATAAAAAAATTGAGCAATGTAATTTTGGTAGAGCGGTGAAAGAGCCCCGTTGAAGTTAGTTTCTAACTGTAGCATGAATGGATGATGGAATAATAAGACCGAGAAAGCTAGAAGGAGCGAGAATTAAACCACTCCCTTATAATATATTAGCGTAAATTAGCAGCATAAGGATTATATATGGAAAGTTTTATGGTGAGAGAAGTGTACCGAACACCCAATAGGGATTGGAAATAAAAGTCTGAGAAATAAAAAGAAAAATCGAAGTCATGTTAGGTCTGACAATCCGCAGTGGAACCGCGTAATGGACTATAATCTAACACCTGTAGAGAGAAGACTTAATCCCAGTGGTGGAAAGTATATATGGGCTGTTACATTACTTTACTACAGAACATATGCGTTTTCCTTGCGCTAATAAAACTTGCACTTCTTCGAAGAGTTGTGCACAGCCGCATATTGCACATTGGGCAAGAGGATTAGCGAATGCAGACCTGGGATTTTCTATTTGCTATTCTAAGATATGAGTTCAGAAAATTTTGATGCAAATTCCAAAAATGGTCAGTTGTCAGAGCTTCGCAGCTTACAAAAAGCTTGCATTGCATGCACATTTGAACTTGAGTTTGTACAAATAAATTTATTGGGTCCAAACTTAGAACTGTTAATAATAATAATAAAAGAATTAAATACACACAACGTAAAAAAAATATTTTGATGAAAAGTAATTTTAAATATTAATAACAACATAAAACAGGCCTTCCTTCCGCAGAAGTTTGCACTTTTCCTGGAGCATCATGGAGCGCTTTATTCTATAAATTTATTCATCTTTAGGAGCTGCGATATTTTATTGAAAACTGGGATTTATCTATTTCATAATTTTTCACTATAGCTACGGAGATATACGTATAGTTGTATAACTTAATAATCGTGATAATGGATTATTGGATCCATATTATTCTTAATCATTTTATTTTATTTAAATGACACTAAGGATAACAAACAAGCACAATCATTTAAGATTAGTTGGAGTGGTAAACCAGAATGTTAATGGCGTTTTAAAAAACCAACAACTAAATAAAGTAAAAAAAGCTGTGGCTAAAATTAAATATTTAATTAAATAGAAACGAAACACACGCCTGGACTGGAGTGATCGTATTGCGTGTAATAAAAAGAATAAATTGAATAAATAATCGAGACTCCGAAATATTAATAATTTCAGACCTGCGATGCTCGACAGAATATCATTTCAGAGATATTAATTCGCCGGTACAAAGGTAAATCGGCATCAGTGGTTTTGATATTAAAGAAATATCGTGGTCGATGTCCTGTGGTTGTATTATTAAAATATGAAATCTGACCTTATTTTATAATATTGTGATAGGGGTGACAAACGAGCACACATTCGCACACTACATCCATCCACAAGATTCAAGATGCACATTAATATACCCCAGGAGCGAAATGGATTGCTGCATTATCTCCTCAGTCGAACCGACCTATTCACGCTAAAGCTGGAAGACAAGTTTAAACATAACTCTACTGTCGAATGAAAATATTACTTTTACGCACAAATGAAATATATTTATATAAATATATAAATATAAATATGAAATATAATATATATATATATATATATATATATATATATATATCTATATATATATATATATATATACATCATCGTTACCATCGTCACAATCTATCAATAGTCATATACGTTAATTGCCATCAATTATCGTTCCATGGCCAACACATTGCCACTTCGGCTAACCGCACATCTACACAGACCTTTGTAAGTCCAAAATCGTGTTAATTTAAGCACCAACATTATGCCAAGATAGATAATTGAATGTCATGTTTAATAATATTGTTTGTATTTAAATCCACCACTGCATAATAGTAGCACCGTCTCCATTTTTCGATCTACTTTGTCCTGTATCAATATATCTTGTATTTAATTAGTCTAAGCCTCAATCTTATTTCTACAAAGTTAAATACGAACACTTTGCCTAGAAGTTTACCTTGATTATTGAAGATAATTAAAATTTTAATGAAATAACATAAATACGCCAACGTAGTAATTTCTCAGAGGTACCCTTTTTTTTCAATGCATATCTTTATTTTTTATTGAAGGTTTTTTTAATGAGTTCACCGGATGGTAAATGATTCCTGCCCCCCGTGACGTCAACATTCATACGCGATAAGGAATCATAATACATTGACACCTCGGAGGGCTGGAATGCCTCAACATCAGTTATGAGAATCTCCAGACCCTTAGGCACAGCAGTCGAAACACAGCAGCTCTACCACTGTTTTGTCATTTCTCATCATCATCATATTTCTGTGTTCCATATATTTTGATGGTTGGGACGAGGTTGATTAGAACTTAGGGCCTACTGCCAATTAGCCCAGATACTCACTCTCCCCACCAGCCCCATTTTCCTACAATTACGCAAACCGTAATTGAGTTGTTAAAATAGTCATTATATACGCAAAAGTTATTTATCACAATATAAATTATTAATATAAGTCACAATTTCGTATGTAGATAAATTACAACCCAAACCTAGAAGCCTGGCAGTTATTTCGTCTTACGCAATATCTAGAGAAGAACCAATTTAAACAACACAATTAATAGAGGGTATCCAAGTTGGATATAAATTAAACTAGAGATCTTAAGAGGGTTATAAAATTAAATCTATTTTCACCCGTGCTAGAAATTTAGAACATATATATATACGAATTCTCACGAATATTATCAATGGATATTTTATGAGTTTACTATATTTATATTTATTATTTAGGACAATCTTTCAAAGAAAAGATCATCAAACTAACACAACTAACCTCATTCAGCATAAGGTTAGTGCTGCTCTAATGTTTTGGATCACTGACATAATTTGATCCTTCTATAATTCGAGTCAATATAGGACGCTCGATAAAAAGAAACATTCCAATTTTTTTTACGATTATCAACAGATCTCAAATCAAAATACTGATTATTAAGTAATTATTAAAGTTAAAATGTTATAAAGTCGAATATCTTTTTGTACTATTGCTTCCCGGGTCAAAATCAATGTATAAATTGCAAGTTTTCAACGATTTCAGTACCACCAGAACCAGGGATCGATTGCCTATATGTGAGAGATGACCCATCGTCACTGTTAGCCGGTAAGGAAAAGCCTAAATTTTCCTTACGAATAAATAAAAGCAAAAACTTTATATTGAAAACTACATAATTATAAATAGGTTGTAAATTAATATTCTATGACCCAAACATGTTCTGATAGATACAACAGGTAATCAAGTCAAGTCAAAAATTGATAGATAAAATCTAACATTTTCGAATTAATAAAACTTATATTGTGAAGGATTATTAAACTCAACTTTAGAAACCAATAACTCTAAGCATTGTCAGAGTACACAATGCACTATTATAGCTTGTAAATACGAATTTTATCTGCGATTGTGGCCCAAGAGTTAAAATATAACAAGCGATTCTGATATTTAAAAGTTTTTATTTCAAACTTTCGCCACCATGTTTCAATAAGTATCGGTTTTGTGTTATACCTTTTTGAGATTTCTATGTTTTTATGAATACAAGAGGACAAATAATCAAACAATTCATGATGGTGAGTGATTTTTCACTTTATATTCAAAATTACTACAATCAACTCATGGTTGACATCATGGGTTGACCTATGAAAACTAAAATGGATTTCCTGGCTACCCACAATCCGCCGCAAAAGGTCTTCTCTACACTCACCATACGAAACACACATAAATACATTAAAGCAATGTATATTTAAACCATAAACAATTTTCGCAAACAATGCAACAACATACAAGATAATTAAAGATAAGAAAAAATACAGAAAATCACTAAAAGTTCATCAACATTAATTTAAAATTTTACTTCAGAATACATAATCACTTTTCAGATCTTTCCTATGACCTTTGTAAATTAAATAAAAGTGAAATAACTTTCATTTAATTTACTGACAAATAGAAGAACATTTAAAGAGAAATACTTTGTGATGCTATTGCATACTCCAATGCGAATTGACAAACATGTACAATTTTTACTTATTTCTAAGATATGCGGGTATCTTGGACCACTAAAGCGCTTGTCAATATTCGGTGTGTAAATTCAAATTAAGTTATCAAGATAACGTTTTCATATACGAGAAGATTCGTGTATACCATCCAAAGTTACCAGTTAAAGTATCTTGTTATAAAATTTCTATTCGTTCGTATTATATATTTATTTTGTACTGAAATTTACTTAGATGAATTTTAAAAATTTGTTACCAACAAAAAAACCCAAACTCATTTATTTATATTCACGTTTACTTATAAAATATTATAGTTTTACTAACAATATAATAGTCTCAATCCCAAAGATATACATATGTTTACCTACGTAATAAGTAAAAACACAAACTACACCAAAACTTGGCAATAACATTTTCGCAGAGTACCTTAGTAAAATGTATTTATTCATTTCACATTGAATAAAATTAATTATGCAATGTATACCGCGTTTATTTTTTATTCATTGCCAGTGCTATATATTACTCAAGGTAACGGGGAGAACCAAGATGTGTGGCGTCCTGATGTTATAGTTAATCCGAACATCTTTTAAACATTTAATTTTGGTTTGAACTACGTAGCGGGAGCTCAAAGTATCTTAAGGTCTTGCTGTTGTACATCTGATTTGAGATTCAATTTTATTAATTACAGGAACCTTAGTCATTTATCATATCATTATCTACAATGAGAATAACTCACGTCAGAAATTACACCACATCAGTTACTACGTATACATATCACTATTTTGAAACAATTAATCAAAACATTATATTACAATGACATATGATCGCAAATTGGACTGTATACATTAAAATAAAATCGAACAATTTCCGCTTCCTCTTACCACTGTCGACTATAATCCAACGGGATAAGCGCGCAGTTATCACGAATCCCGAAGTCAATTCCGTTCATATCATCCGCGACAAAAGAACGGGTGTGTTATCTTTCATTCATTGTATATATTGTTGAAGACGCCTTATTTTCCAAGTCCATTGTTGTTTTAATATGAAAGACAATAGGAGTTCGTAGATGAGAAGAATTTACTCGATTGTTTATATTATATAGAATATAAATAATCGAGATTAGATTAGATATTCACAATATCTGAAATAAATAATGTCATTAGGAAGATAAAATTAATGATTTTTTTACAAGTAAAATACTGTAGTATTTTTTAAATACGAAACAGAGTAACAGAACCAAATTATATCACGCGAATTATGTCGGCTTCGGGTAAAATATGAAACAATTTTTATTATTGACAACCACGGACCTAAAACTAGGGTTACGGTTTTTAAGGTGTTTATTATAATCTTTTTTATGCCGACTTTTAGAATTCTTTATAGCACGCATGGTCACGGGTAGAACTGAGATGTTTGAAGTCCCTCGTTTTACTTAGACCATATCAAAAATAAATAATTAAAATACTAACGATAATTCTCACTCAAAACGTAGGGATTAAAAAAATCTAAATTTTATATATATATTTAGCAAAGTTATATGTTGCTATTCCACGCGCAGGTATTTAGTAGGTTTATAGGTTATGTTCTCTCACCGATCAAGCCAATTGATTCACGTTGTTGATAGAATCAAGCTGCAATTGCCTCTACAATTTTTATGTTTATTTGCGGATAAGGACCTTTTTAGTACTCATAATGCAAATCCGTAGTCACTCATTCGCATTATGATTACTTATTAAACGTAAGTGTAAGTCCGCAAGTATCTTGTTGCGGTATTATTACGTAATATAACAAAAAAAAATTGGTGTTAATACGGGGCGTTACTGTCATTTTTGAAACTACATAACCTCAGATTAGCAACAGCTAACGTTTCGACGGGGCTTCCTTTTGCGTTTGTTCAACCGAACAATCGTAACCGTTCTACTCTTTTATAGTTAAAATCATGGAAGAAACAATTCATACCCTTTTAAAAATTCACGGCATTATCTTGCAAGAAATAGTTGAATATAGTTCGCCTACTAAGCCATTCAAAGGTTCCAATGAATTTGTTTAAACAAAGGGTCAGACCTACGTCAACAGACGCCGAGACCGTTAGTATTTCATTTTGCTTACATTTTCATTTAAATCTGTAATTGGCTTCCGAGTAATGTTTCCCTTCATATCTATCTATATTAGCTTTAACTGATTTCTAATTAAACTTTTGTTAATTGTTATATCCTTATAACATAAAACTGAAAGTTTACACGTCTGTGTTTGTCATAAACGTTTAGAGGGCTGAAGGGATTTTAATGATTTTGGCATAGAGGTACATTTTATGATGAAAAAGGACATACAACACAAAAAAAACAATTACTTTTTAAACAGGCAATGAAGAGAGCAGGTGAGAGTGCAATACATTACCTTTAGCGGACAAATCTTTTTACTCTGTCCACTGATATATTTTCTACTTTAATGATCTTTACTATAAAAGTGGGATATTCAAGATACCTTAGCACATGAACGTACGTGTTTAAATTTGAAGTGTTTTCTATATATAACACATAATTCCCCTCTTCCATCTATATAATTAAAGCATTTATAAATGGTAATAGACTTTAAACCTCGTACATCCACATCAAAACGAATCTAACCGTTCTACGAGTAAATAAGCTCGACCGAGGAAGGATTACGCCTTTACAGAATGCATGAACATGTCTACATTTGAATTTATAATCAAGAATGGATATTCATGGGCCACAATGGTCACTGTCAATCAGATAATATATGTGGTTACATGTCACCTTAGTGTATAATTTTTTAAGATTACATTACCTGCCTATCCGTTTCACTATTAAATTTCCTCACATTAAAATCTCTCCAAAATTTGCTAGATTTAATCAATTAAATTTATCTACGAAAACTATAATAGTTTTAGCTGTGGTAGAGCTACACTGCAGTTTGTTTTTAGCTACAGAATGAATGGCTCAGCTTGACCGGGGTAGGACCACGCCCTCATAGAATACCATCGTGAAATAGCAGCATAATTCTGCTGTGTTTCGTTTGGTGATTGTAGGGATCCAGAGACTTTATTACTGGTGATAAGGCATTCCATCTCAGTCCTCAAGGGTGACAACGCATCTGCGTTATGATTCCTTGTCAAGAATGAATGTAGATGTCATGGGCCGCAGGAATCACTTGCCATCAGGTGAACTGCGTGCTCGTTAGTTACACTGAATGTGAAAAAAAGTTATACAACCTCATTGACTAAAACTGGTTTTACCGAATTTATCGCCGTTATTTTTTTTTTTATCATTCCGACGTTACTAGTGCACACGTCACGGTCACGGGAGGACTTAGGTGTTTGACGTCCTGATCATATAGTTTATTTGTTCAATATACAGTAGTCGGCTCATTATTAGGAAATCATTATGTTTGCATATAATGATTTCTTCAAACATGATTAACCAGAAATCAGAAACAACTTTCGAAATCAATAACTGAATCGATTCAAATTATTTTATATTGTTGTAAAATAAATTATTTATAATTTGAACTATTTTTTTTCATTACATTTAGAGTAACAAACGAGCACACATTTCACTTGATAAGTGTAATCGATCGATAAGTGATTCCTGTGGCCGATCCTTGACAAGGAATCATAATGCATATACGTTGTCACCCTTGAGAACTAAGAAGGAATTCCTCATTAGCAGTAAATTAAGTTCTCCGGATCCCATCACTCATCAGACGGAATACAGAAGCATAATGCTGCTATTTTACGCTGGTATTCTGTGAAGCCGTAGTCCTATCTCGGTCTAGCAGACAGCGAGAAACAAACTCTATCGTAGCTCTACCACTGTTACTAACTAAACTTAATTAAAAATGTAATTTAGCAAAATTATGAAAAAAAATTGCACTGCGTCTTCTTTGTTATTTGTAGCATGAATGGGTCCGCTCGACCAGGGGAGAACCATGCCCTAATATTATATAAGTTTGAATTAGCAGCATAACTACTATGTATCTTATAGTGAGTGTGGGGATTCCACCTCAGTATTCGAGGATGACAACATCTTTGTGGAGTATTTCTATAGGCCTTTATAGGCCGCAGTCTCCGATTACCATTAGAGGAATTTATTGTTTCATCATTCTTCTATATACCTATCAATTCAAACTAAAAAAAAAAGACCGATCAGACCGCGACAGTTTGGGGTCTCAGATACCTGCTATTGATTTGCACATGTCGTCCCTTTCTCGTTCATTTGCTATATTATCTAAATCAATTATAATGCGACAAAAACGTATTTAGCATTAGTCTCAACAAAAAATAAGAAAAATATCTTACACAAATATTCGCCTCTGCTAGAAATTGAATATAGAATATAAGCTCGGTAGAATGATAACCACCAAATCATCCAGATATAGTAGACATTTTTATTTTAGAACTCGACAGGAATTTATTTTCCTCCTCCTGTGTAGCAGTTTTATTCCGTAGCTTGTTATCCCTGTCTCATTCTACGTTTCCGTTTCATTATATCCATATTTTGTTTCGCTGCACCTCACAATTTTATAATGAGCTTAAGTCATAAGCGGAAGCGGGAATAGTTACGTTGATGGTTACTTCGTTCAAGGTGCACTCTTCTCTCTTGGTCAGAGTACCTAAATTCGAATCTTAGTCAACCAACCATATCTAATAATAATCGATAAAAATTGTTTAACGATAGGAAGAATTTAGCGAGCGATATTTATGAACATAGTTATGTAATGATGAACTTTTTATTATAGATATATTTGCCACCTCGTCTCTCTAATATAAAAAAATTGTAACTAACTTAATAAGTGAAGTGATTTAAGTAACCGACTGGTTAGATTACGAACAAAAAAAGCTGAATTGCTTGAGTTGCGACCAGCCGCTGTTTAAAAAGCTGTTTATGTCGGTTCTGTTTCCTACACATTACAATATGTGGAAAATGATATGGATTGTGCATACCTTTAAAATTACCTAACCATTATGTAACAATAACGTTAACAATTGTATGATTTTCTTAATAAAGTAAGAAAAAACATACCTTGACAATACAATCCAATGATTATATAAAAGGAAGATAACTGTGCATCTTAGAATAATATTTCTTATGAAGTTGACGTCGTGAGTGTGGCCACAACCATAACATTTCCTATATGGTGTTGCGATGCAAACGGTTTTATGAAAATTAAAAAACATAAATTTTATTTTATAAATTAAGAAAACACGCTATTGGTGAGTTATAACACCCATCTGCCATCCGTTTTCTGAGCTAGCGGGTTGCTGGAAAATTTATTTTTACTCTTTAGCATAAAATGTGTTTTAATTGGAATACTGGATTTAGTTTATACGTGGCAGGGTCGGAAGTACGACTAATTTATATTCTTTATTGTGAGTTAATTACCTTGCTTGAACTTTAGACAACTTATTTATACTATCATTTTTCTAGAATCTACAGCAAAAATTACTTCTTATATAGTAGAAAAATTTTATAAAAGTGGTGGTATTTTGTAAGTCCATACTTTGTTTCAAGGAATAACAAACTATATTTCAAGAAAAATAAGAGATTTTTTGAATATAAAAACGGTGGCAATAGATCTAGTAGCTCACCTAAATATTTTGTAAGTCCATACTTTGTTTCTAGTAATAATAAACTATGTTATAAGAAAATTTGACATTTTTTTTAATACAAAAACGGTGGCAATCGAGCTAGTAGCTCACCTAAATTAATCACCTGAATGAATAATTAAATCTTTTCTTGAAGGCATAATGTCTAACGGAAAAGCTGAGACTTACAAATTGTTAAAGTTATTTCCTGTCGTCATTAAATATGACATTATATTAATATTGCATGGTCGGAATCCGAAGAAAATCCATTATGAAAAGATGGAATTTAGACGTGCATGTCGATCTCAATGTTAGATATAGCATGGGAAATTAAAATATTTACTTCTTGCTATTTATGCTTGAATCTTGTAAAATAACAGTAAAATAACATCTAAACAGTTACCGTCAGCTAGAAATGTGATGCTACACGCTTTTAAAGAAAATTTCAATATTTTGGTTAACTTACGAGTATAGTACTAACAAATTAAAAACAATATATTTTTACTTTTCAGTACACTACAATGTTTACTACTACTGTATTTAGTTTCATGATATCAATACGAATACTTCCCTCTAGCTGATTTGTCCAGCGGCCGAAGCCTATATAGCAATCAATAGCAAATTAATTGAGAGATAATCGTATTAGATTATCTTTAAGCGAACCATTAGTAGTGATTCGGACTCAATTTAATGAACTGATTATTCCATAACATTAAAATTGACAGTAATATATGTATATATATTGAATATTGGAAAGGATATATATATTGAATATTGGAAAGGATATATATATTGAATATTGGAAAGGATATATATATTGAATATTGAAAGGATATATATATATTGAATATTGGAAAGGATATATATATTGAATATTGGAAAGGATATATATATTGAATATTGGAAAGGATATATATATTGAATATTGGAAAGGATATATATATTGAATATTGGAAAGGATATATATATTGAATATTGGAAAGGATATATATATTGAATATTGGAAAGGATATATATATTGAATATTGGAAAGGATATATATATTGAATATTGGAAAGGATATATATATTGAATATTGGAAAGGATATAAAGACATTTATTCAGTATAGCTTATGATTCTGATGAAACTTCTGAAATATAGTTATCAAAACTAAATTGAAACGTTTTACCTCAAAACTAGCGAACTTTGCCCAGTTATTTTTCTTAAAGTATAGGACACCAGAATAAAGTTCGTCAAAAAAAGTTTAGTATTTTAATATCCCTTTAACTTCCAAGCCACTTTTCTTTCCGAACATGACATTAACATATAAATCGTCCTTATTATGTAGATAAAGATTTTAGTAAAATTACCCAGACTCTAAAGTGATAACGGTCTAGCCATAAAGCTCGTAGAACCGATTACTTATGGGGTAGAAAGATTCTTGAGTGGCAAGCTCAGACTGTCAGTCGCAGTGAAGAACAACCGTTTTTTTCTTATTTCATTACTTTGAGAGTAACAAACGAGCACACATATCACCCGATAGCAAGTGATTCTGCGGGCCATGACATCTACATTCATCCTTGACTGGGAATCATAATGCAGAAGCGTTGTTACCCTTGAGGAGTGCGATCGAATGACTCTTCACCAGTAATAAAGGTCGCCGGATCCCTACACTCACCAGACGAAACACAACAGAATTATACTGCCATTGTGGGCGTGATACTTACCTGGGCGAGCCTACCCAATCATGTTGTGGCCGGTGAACAAACTGCAGGGTAGCTCTACCACTGAAAGAACATCCCATCTCTAGATGGAACAACGCCTATGCAATTTTGCGGGAAGTCGATGGATAGGTAACTCAGAATCGTGGGTTTTGGCATCCTGGGAGGATTATTTTCGTCAGTGGAGTATTAATAAGATGTGATGGTAATAAGGGTATATATATAGATGTATATATATATATATATATTTATGTATATATTATCTTCTATTATTCCTATACGTAACGACATTGCATATGTTGCTAAGAGGATTATAACTGTCATTATCATTTCATTTTCTATTACATAATAACCATAACAGATTAGTTCAACAACGCCCACAGATGTTTTCAAACTGCGTAACTTATCGTTATTGGCTGGAAAACTAATAAATTTCAACAATGATTAATTACCCCGAGGCGGAATTTAGCAGAAGTTTAATTATTGATGAATTATTATGAGTATTTATAACATTATGTGACAATAAAGGTAAATGACAACAGCTCAGTTCAGCTCATATCCATGTTCAATAATTGGATACTGCAGAGGTTTTAACTATTATACTAACCGCATAAGTGTGAGTATTTTTTATAGCCCCCACTGAATACCAGCGTAAAATAACACATAACGCGGCTGTATTTCGTCTGGTGAGTGTGATCCGGAGACCTTTTTAATCTGGTATGAGGCATTCCATCTCAGTCCTCGAGGGTGACAACGCATCCTCATTATGATTCCTTGTCAAGGATGAATGTAGATGTCATA
Organism: Teinopalpus imperialis; assembly: GCA_029286865.1. Lineage (NCBI taxonomy): Eukaryota > Metazoa > Arthropoda > Insecta > Lepidoptera > Papilionidae > Teinopalpus > Teinopalpus imperialis. The sequence continues at coordinate 6,115,601 of JAGSMU010000035.1, read as the reverse complement.
GGCCGCAGGAATCACTTGCCATCAGGTGAGTTGTGTGCTCGTTTGTTTCTCTCAATGAAATAAGAAAAAAAGCTAAGATACAATAGGCTGTTACCGAATAGGCATAACATCAGTTATATAAAACAATCATAATACATCGGGCCGCGAAATTCTATATATTTGTTTCATCATCAACATCTCAGGCCTCAATCTTATTGCTGAACATCATCTAACACAGAACTCCGTCACAATCCTAACTATGCTATAAGTAATATATAGTATAAATAATATGGTGGCAAATTCTTTAATGCGCTGCAGCGAGAACACAAGCCACTTTAGCAACGATGACCAAAATAATCTATGTGCTGCTCCAAATTTAGTGCTTTTTTTTTATAACTTTGAGAGTAACAAACGAGCACGCAGTTCTTCTGTAAGTGATTAATGCGCCTCATGACATCTATATTCATCCTTGACCAGGAATAATAATGCAAATATTGTCACCCTTGAGGACTGAGATAGAATGCCTCGTAACTTCGGAGGCATATCTTACCATCAGGTGAACGGTGTGCTCCTTTGTTACTCTCAATGTTATAAAAAAACAAGGTATTCCATCAAAAAAATTACCTTTAGAGATTTTTTTAAAAAATTACCTTTAAAACCATCTTCTCTCACGCGTCTTATGTAAGACTCCAATAAACTAGGATAAAAGACAAAACTAAACTGAAGTATTAGCATACGCTCTGGTTAGTCGTTTAACAGGATACAAAGAACAACTAATTTATTGTTGTCATTACAAAGAACACAGTAAAATTAGACTGCCGAACTCCAACTAAAGAACTATACTCCAAAACAAAATTATTTAATCTCGTTCAAACATTTAAATTTAAAACTTGTACTCTTATAATGAATATAACAAATAACAATATTAAATCTTACATAGAATTCGAAAAAAGGGATAACGAACATTACTTACTTAACAAACACAAATTAAACACAATTACTCCGCAAACTAATTATGGAAATAAAACTATTTTGTTTGAAGACGTTCAAATGTTCAACACACTGCCGGACGAGAGCAAGAATTGTAACAGTATAAATATTTTCAAAAACAAACTCAAATCACATATTATTTATTGCCAAACTGTAATAACCGCTTCTCAATTATATTAACTTCAATTATGTTTAATTTAATTCCAGTCAATTTAGATTCTTTTAGTTATGCAAAGGTTTGTTTATATCTATATTAATCATGTATTTTGTGTACCTACATTACGTATTTGCTCGCAAGCCCATATATTGTTTTAAATTATTCTCATTGTAAGCGAAACTTTGTGGTTTTTATTAGAAATAAAGATCTTTAATTTGATTAATTCATGGCAGTTCTCTGGGATAACAACCGGGGGGCATCTTAAATCATTGATGAGAATGGATGTTAGTGATTATATGAAGTAAACATTACGTGTATTCATGTCGACCTTTGACGTGTGTGTTCAACCTGTGATGTGGTTGATCATCTTAATTTTATAAATATAATATTATTATATTTTTACCAAAAACATAAAACGGACAATAAACATGTTCGTAATAAAAATTGTTCAAAACACATTAAAAAGTTAACGGAGAACCATTTCAACTTAACGTTAAATATTTTCTCTGTAGAAAAGCTAAGTAAGTCAAGTAAAGCGATAAAAGGTAGGTTAATCTTAGTAGGATGCCGCAAAAATGCACGCGGGTCTGGAAATAATATGTCTTCGCAGTCAGTACAGGCAGACTTGCGACTTATCAGATTATAACCAATTATTTAAAATTTTAGAAAATAAATATATTAACCTTATTGTATATTTTTCAATCACTATTGGCTGCAAATATGTTTAGCATAATGTAACACCTGTATAATAATTACATAAATTTTATTTGTTTTATGTGTATGAAAACTATAGGCAAACTATTTTTTTAATTTATGTACCATTTAGTAACTTTAGTTCTTCCCAGTGAGACACCAACTAAGCTGTTAATTATAATCTTCTCGATAATACATGATATATAAAAAAAAAGTATAAAGTAACATCCTGTAATTCAACTATATACATTTTATTTATTTTATGTGACTGAAAAATATAGGCAATTTAATTTTATAATTTATGAACTATTAAGTAACTTTAGTTATTCCCGTTGAGATACCAACTAAGCTGTTAATTACAATTTACTTGATAATCCATGATATATAAAAAAAATTATAAAGTAACATCCTGTAATTCAACTATATACATTTTATTTATTTTATTTGACTCAAAACTATAGGCAATTTAATTTTATTATTTATGAACTATTAAGTAACTTTAGTTCTTCCAGTTGAGACACGAACTAAGCTGTTAATTACAATTTTCTTTATAATCCATGATATATAAAAAAAAAGTATAAAGTAACATCCTGTAATTCAACTATATACATTTTATTTATTTTATGTGACTGAAAACTATAGGCAATTTAATTTTATAAATGATGAATGAACTTTTAAGTAACTTTAGTTCTACCCGTGGAGACACGAAATAAGCTGTTATTTTCAATTTTCTTGATATTCCTTGATAATCGCTATACTATCTACGTAAATATAACAAATTATTATGAAAACAAACTAAACTGTGATTTTTCCGTATTCGATTTTATTAACAATAATTTTATTATGTGTTCCGTTAAATTAATTTCGGGAAAACCTCTCAGCGCTGATTTCATTCCGTCCCTATAATTGCTTTAACGAAACCTAAATTTAATGTATCTGGAAGAGGTGGAATCGAGTGGAGCACAAACTCTATTGGATTTTGTGTGGTAAATCTTCGTGTAAATAGTTTTTTATATTCTATTCATTTTTACAAATAAAGAATAATAAATAAATAAATAAAATATTTTGACAAACATGCACATGATAATATACCTTTTTGAAATATTTTCATCAATGTCCCAGGATTTACGAGTAAATACTTCCTGCCACGTTGATGGAATAAAGTTGAATAAAGTTCGCTCTCACTTGAATATATCTATTATTTTGAGTAAAAATTTAAAAGTTGTAATTGATTGGATATTGTTAAAAGAAAATTAGCATGCAATAACTATTTGTATTCTCATTTTAATAATGCCAAGGTTTTATTTATGGCCTCAAAATCTGGTGTAAAATTGGAGGATAAATTTTGTATTTAGTAGTAATGGTAAACTGTAATATAATATATATATAGAGGTATGTTGACTTTCGTACAGATAATAGTCAACATACTTTTTAATTTATATAATCTAATAAAAAAAAAGTTTACAAACAAAAAGCTTGATTAATAATTATATGTAAATAAATAAATTAAAGAGCTTTTGCCTCTTGTTTATTTATATACTTTTGTCCATCGCCTGTAATGGTTACCGTCCATAAAAGCGAACTAAATCTGCGCATTGAAAATGTACTTTGTTATTTAGAGTATCTTTATAGTGTACGTAATATTATTTGTTCATCTTTTATTTATTTATTCATATTTTCGGGTAGCTTACTAGTGGTTTTAAATACAGTAAACTTTTAATATTCAGAATATATTGAAAGTTTGATACGGGTTCTTCGTTTTCAATAAAACTCCTTATAGGTTATGTTAAACATTGACATTGATTGGGTGAAAAGAACTAAACTTAACCTAACTATAACTAAATATTATTAATAATTCATTATTGAACATTTTTTATTTATTATATATTTATAATTTATTATATATTATATAATATATATAGCCCAGAAAAGTTTTATTCTTGAACTCTGCCTTAACCCCTACTAGCTTCCGAAAAATTATTGTCTATCTTGAACAAGGAAATTGTCTCCAATTACCTTAAGCCAAAATTAATTGGAGACAATTCATTTATATTAAAAAGAGGTAAACTTAACTTTACATAAAGTGTGAAAAAAGTGACTCTCCCGTCTATGCTTTAATAACTTAATTCCAACAAAACGCTTTTAAAAAATAATAATAAGTTCTCACTAGTATTATGTCGGTTTATTTGAATTCCACATTATTATATTCAAATAACACTGTGCTACACAAATTCTAGTAAGTTTGTTAAAATAATCTTTCTTTAATATTTTCCCACAAAAACACATGCAAAAACATAATTATGTTCGACCCGAGTAATTGAAAATGATTCATCTTATTACTTGTTAGTAAATAGCAAAACTGTTACCCTAAACAAAAATTTTATAGACAACATCAGCTTGTAATTAATACAGACATGGGGATATATACTCGTAGGTATCGAATTTTGCTGTTATTTTTCGATCTCAATTCCTTGTTTAGAATTTACTGCTAGCCGACAACATCCGATATCTGTTTTTCCTTCGGGTAACTTCCGGCAACTATTTCCTTTACTATTTGTTTTTCATAGGATTTTCTTAATATTTTTCCGTTCCGCTCAATACGGATTGTACAATTTAATTTATAATTGTGTACTTACTTAAGGGTGTACATCTGTGTGCATTTTTTTTAATATAAATATATAATATCTGGCGTATTTTATCCCTATTTCAGGATGTAAAGATAGAAAGCCTAACCAGAAAATACTCCTTTAACTTTTGATTAAATCACAAAGGTAACAGAGGATAAATCTGTCCCCTATAGAAGTCAAAAATGTCAGCAAGTGATTTTCAGATGCTCATAGGTATATTTTTATAAGTATTCTAACCCACTAACACTAAATCGTGAGTCGGACGTCCTCATCGCAAGGTAAAATCGTCTTCATATCATCGTTCATCGTTCTTCTAAAATCGATTAGTGAATAGTAGAGCTAAGCTGCATCTTAGAATTGGTCATAGCAACTGAAATGGGTTTTTTTGAATTATAGTACCTAAACTATAAGATTGGCACCATATTTGGACCTAAGAAGTGGGATATAAGAAAGCAACCAGTGCAAGTATATGATTCTAATTTTTAAGAAAGATTAACCGCTTGCTCTTTCAAATTTTGATGTATGAGGAAGTAACTACACGTTTAAATTTAAAATAAATTAAATAAGCTTGCTATAAACTATTCAGAGCAAAAGTTTAATTATTTATTTCTTATTTATTTGCACATGTAAAACAAACATTGTACAAAAAGGTGGACTTAATCTTTACCTTTGAGTTGAGTAGAGAATATATTGTTTTAAATTATGATATTTATGTATTGTGTTGTATTAAATGCACGTAGACTGTTCTATGAGGGCACGGTCATTCCTCGGTCTTGCCGACCCATTCATGCTTTCTTCCAATTAAGAAAGGACAATAACTAACTGCTGAATATGGGCGTCCCCCGTAGGTCACCACGAAACACGATTGTGAGACATCCCGGTTGGACAAATCATTATTCCATCTATTGCAAGATCATAGATGTTTCAGGAATAAAGAATTTAGTTCTACAGTCTACGAGCTTCGTTTACAATGCAGAATGTGTTAAACTGTTTAAACGTTAGAGAGCTGCAGTATACCACGAGAATAAAACACATTAAATATACAAGATCGTCTTTGCCGAAACGCTTTATGCTGAATGGAAATTAGGAGTATTCAGACAATGTCGGTTTAAGTTTGAGTTTTTATCAAACTTTATACATGACCTTTCTTTATAATTTTTAAGAATCTAGATTCTTACAGAGCTATCAACACACACGCACGCAAGCAGAACGATGGCTCAGGAAAGATGCAAAGTATTTTTTTTGATAAGGAAAATTTTGGAATAAGCTTAATGTAACTTGGACAACGAATAACTAACTAAAAAATAGAACACAACGGAATGATATCCTTTTAAAAAACATTACTCATTTGAATCTGCAATTCTGTTCAATTAAGTGAAATAATATCGTTATTCGAAATTCATTTGAATAGATCGATCTCGTCAATGTAATACTTATTCGTTAGTTATTTTAGTATTTTATTCTCTTTAGTTATACCTTCAGTACCTTCTATATCTCTCATCTTCGTCACTCCCGGGTTTGAAATAATATCATATTATAATATCATTATCTGCACCTTTTGTTATAAAACATGTAAATAATTTTTCATTCCCATAAAGGGTACACTTAGCTATTATTGAACTGAAATATATAACCGCATAACACAACGAAACTTTCAAAATAGTGGCCGGATTCGAGTAATTCAAAAGTCTAAAGCGAGAGTACAAACGCCTATGCTAATAAAGGTCCAGCACCGACCGTCATCTATATACGACGTGGTAAATACACTACGAATTTATTTGGCAGCTCTAAATGAATATTCACAAAGACCTTTGAGGTTACGTTAGACCGTACCTGAGATATTTAGGTAAATTTCGCGCTGAGAGCAATTTGTGCCATGTATTTTACGGCGATGATAGCGGAATGATTTCTTTAATAGGTTAAGATTAGCAGCGTGCACTATTTTTATAACATTATTTATTTTATGTAACAGAGAATAATAAGCATATAGTTATTATTCTCTGTTTACATAAAAGAAGTTAAACTGATGTGAGAAGTAAACACATTCTTCGCTGTCGCGACCCTTAGCAACTTTTATGCATAGATTTACGAATTTTTCAAATTTTAAAATACTAATATTTAATTGAAGAATATATTCTTTAGTATTCATATAATAGTATATAAATGCATACCCAAGTCAAGTGTTAAGTCCCCTTGATTAAATGTGTCAACCACATTTAATCAAGCGGACTTAATATAAAAACTTAAACTTATATAAAAATCAGTAATGCAGCTGCATTGTTTGCTTTAAACCATTTATGTCATATTTTTTTTATATTTACTTTGGCACATTTTTAATTAATTTATTAAAACAGGTAGTATAATATTACAATACGAAAATTATTTAAATATAATAGCGTATTGAATTGATGCAAAGAAACGCGGTGAAGTGTTTCCAACTTTAAGAAATCATCTTTGCTCTTCGTTACAGGACCCTTTTGAAATTGAAATTACTTATTTAAACTTAAGTTTCCCTTTTACAGCTCCTTAAAATAAGTGTTGTTTCTGTCTAGTAAGGAAACGCAATTTTCAAACGACGTAATAAAATGCTGGAATGAACCCTTTGAAGCACTCAGTAGTAACAAGTTTTAAATTGATATTATAGGAAGCATGATGTTTTTGTTGGTCAGGTCTCAGAATATTCTTTAAGATAAATAATATTAATGTAAACCACGGTAGGCGCAATATCCTTAATGTGTACACACGGTCATCAAATATCTTTGTATGTTAAATATGATTCAGGTAATTTTAACATTCAACGAAGGTCCGCCGCATGTTTGTAAATATTTTCTCTTGCTGCTAAAAATACGTAAATCAACGTCACTTCAAAGTACTATCGATAACTGCCTTTCAAAGGCTTAAATATTGCCGTGTCGCATCTTATAGGCTTCGAAAAAGTTCAGGTAACATTCGTAATATGCCTCACTACCATTACAATATTGAGAGTTTTCATATTTTTGGGAAAAAAAATTACAAGCCCTTTATGATTCAATTGATATTTCCCATCATTCATTATTATCACAGCCTGTCATTAGTCAACATATGTACACAAATCAACATATATTATCAAATACATTGCTATGACCTTGATCCACAAACACCATCGACTCCATTATTATCGATCTATATTGTTTTTTTAAACGTTTACTGCAATGCCATCAAGTCGAAAGCCGAATAGATTTCCAGCACAAATGTACGATATTAATTATGAAATATATAATATTTATTTGCTTTGTTTATCATAATGTTTGCTTGCTTTTACTAAGTAGATTAGGTTTATAGTAACACGTCTTATCAACGTCAAAATTGGTTCAAACCAATAAACCTGCAATAAAGAGAATTGTTAAAAAATTTAGGGCACCGTAATGGAAGTTATCAGGGCCGAGGATAATGTAATGCGTATGTTTATTTAAATAATTTGAAGTTTAACATCCTATTGTTGAAGATAGATCGCATGACTTGGTACCTAAGTAATAAATAAAAGAATACATAAAATTTTCTTTTCTATTGTTTATTTTTTTTTGTAACCTGTTAAACACAATAACTTTATCTTGTTATCATTTATATTATTATTTTTTTCTGAATGATTTTTTTATTGTTTATTGTTTTTGTAATTTTTCATTACTTTGTTTTTTATTTTTTTACTATAGTTTATAAAATGAGGACCGCTACTTCTCTTGTGTAGGCTTCAAGGAAGATCAGGGTAATGACCCTAAGTCATAACAGTACCTTAGTCGAGATCCTTTTCTTTATTTGCGCGCACGATGTTTCATATGTCTTTCATTTTTTTTGCTTTTCTTTGTTTTTCTTTTTTGATTAGGTAAAAGTATTTTATTTAGTATTTTTGTTTGTTTCAATTGTTTTTACTGTACCTGATTTTGGTATTTATGTGTGCCGAAAATTGATAAATAAATAATATTATTATTATTAAGTATTTAGATACGTAATTCTGTTAAAAGCCGGGTATACATATTTTGTGCTCATGTGTTTAACATATAAATTGACCTAAGTTATTATGAGCCTCTGGCAGTGGACTACTGGAGGCTGATGGTGATGATGATGATATTAATGAATTCATCTAAAGCCCTGTGTATATTTGTGACTACGCCCAAATGAACGCACGTAATGATTCCACGAGTTTACTTTTGAACGCCGTATTATGTGGTACCCTGGTCAATTTGCCGTACCTCGTACAAATCGTCGCTCCATTTCATCAAGGTGTGATCAAACTCCCTTTCTTTATATGTAGTCAGCGGTAAGATGCACATAGTAGCGTCGGAAGAACATAAAGTTAAAAACTGTATATTTATTATGTTGGTGATGTTTGAAATGTAAGATAATAAAGTTAATAATACGATATACAGATTTTCAAGAATATCTTTACGTTTAAAAGCCCCACTATTCGACGCTGTATTAAAGATATTTGAATTTCTTACCAGTCAAGCTAGATAGGGTAGGCAAACCCTTTTCGGAATACCAGCGTAAAAAATTACTTTAGCGTTACTCTGTTTCACGTAGTGAAGAAATAAAACATTTAGACCTCATACATACGCTGATAATATATTCTTACTCCTCTTGTTTCGTGGCCCGCAAGAATAATTTACACGATCTACTGAGGTGTGTACTCTATTGTCAACTCTAATATCGTGAAAAGGTAAGGTAAGGTTCTTACATTATATACAGTTCCTTCTATTTAAAAAGTAACGAGTTTAGTTATAAAACTTAACGTGTATATTAAAACAGACGCGCGTTTTAATATGTTAAATTTTACTAGCGCCGCTGTAAAGCGTATATTTCAATGGAGGAGTTACCTTCCTAAGCATGTACTAAAGTGAGCAAAGATGTGCTGAAATTATGATAGCATTATAAAATATTATGCTTATTCTGAATAAGTAGAATACATTACCATTTAATATGTCTTATTTTAATGTATAAGCGTGTGGAATTTTAAAATTAACTCCTGTGTAATCATATGAAAGTGCTTTTTGTGAATAAGACGAGAAGAGACGTCTATTATAAAAGAGTGGGGAGTTTAAATTATTCACATTAAATTATTGGTTTCAAATAAAATTATTGTTAATATTCGCTAGAAATAACAAAGACTTCTTGAATAATTGATAGAAAATTGCTGTATTCTTTTAAGATGAGTGGATTTATAAACTAAATCTTTCTCGTATTTCGAAATGGTAAAAGAATCTAAGTCGTACGAAAATCCCTTCTGATTAAATTGTCTTCGTCTCGTCGTAATATCACAAAAGATTCGAAATTTTAAAATCAAAATGTCTTGTAAGTTGCTATAATCTTTTATTGTATCTGCATTATGAGCATTTTCAATATCGCATCCCATGTTCGCCTATTCTTCGACGGACAATAAGATTAAAATTGACTTCAGGATTCAAACCAATTCTTCAGCTTTGTAGAAAATGTTATGCGGTGTAAGTTAGAAGTTCAGGGACACGATTTAAAAAAAATATTTATTTTACAAGTCAATTGACTAAATAGTTTTTAAAAATAACAATTAATTCCTAGTGAGTTAATCGTTATTTTATTATAATTATTATTATATTTTTTTGGAGTGACTAACCTCCAAAAAAATAGTTCATCAGATTTGCATTTTGAATGAATGAAATTAATAAAATAAGTGAGCAGTATTATTTTGTCATTTATTTTAATTATCAATGTGACTTTTTCATACAAATACCATGTATACTATTATTTCATATAAGAGCAGCGCATCACTCACTACGCTGAACGGAAGGTAAGTACAGACTCAATGTTTAGGTGCTGGTATCATATACTGAACATAGTTTTGAGTTCAGTTATATGTAAAGAAATCCACAAACTTTCCAGATTCTCATCTCTTATAAACGACGTACGGATGAGCCTCGATTTGGAAAAATTTTGGTTTATTTTAGCTCAAATTTTAATCTAGATAATAAAAGTTAAGTTAGGAAATTATTTTACTTTTTAATACTCAAAGACTTAGTAACTAAAATGTCTATAAATATATTTTTTTTCTATCTTATTGTCAATAAAATAATTTATTCATAATTTGATTATATATAGAACATAAAATGTACCTTTCCAGCTAGCAAAAGAATGGGATTTTCATTAACTAACAAAGAGCGCTTGGTGCTTGGAAGGCGCGGCTTTTTATTAAAAAAAGCACATTTATATATATAATTACTGATACTGCAGCTGCGAAGGTAAATACAAAGTCTACACAACTTTATATTTGTAGGAATGGATATTAGTAGTAAACTAAATACTACACTAAGAATGCTATGTTATGCTATATTAATTTAAAAGTATTAAATATTATATAGTATTAGCTAAAAGCAATAGTACTATGATTCAAACTATATGTATTCTGTGTTTACCAATTGAATAATAAGTCTAAAATCTATTTAACATACCAAACTAACGTTTTATACACAAATGACACAAAGCATCATTAGCGCAAAGTCCTAGGCATGATAAATAAGAGCATCATTTTATTAATCATTTAATTTAATTGTTATTTATTGTATATGATTTTCTGTTGGCATACCTAATAAATAAATAAAATAAAAATAGAAAAAAAAAACATCTTCAACAACTTTTTTTCTTATATAGATTATTTTATTATTCTCTTTATATAGATTAGCCTCCTAACTTTTGGCTTTTAATAAACATTTGCATTGTGCAGATAGTAGCTTTTTCTGGACAGAGAATTTTATGTTGAAGGTTGCAAATGAACACACAGTTTACCTGATGGTAAGAGATTCCTGCGGCGATCCATACGAACTACATTCGTCATCGAAAAGAAATCATAGTACAGATGTATTGTCTCCCCTAAACACAAAGATTGAATGACTCATAATCAATTATAACGTGTAATTACTAATTACACGTTATACTTAGTCATGAGGAGCGCTGTTTGGTACATTGCAACCAATAGGCTGACAAGCGATCAATGGCTTAGTTACAATGGCATCTAGTTATTAGGTGTGAATTTATTGCTAAGAAGTAACAATGGTATTGTTTCATTTTAGGACTTGCCAATTAAATATATCAGGCCATTAAAAATTAAATTCTGTCACGCTTAATATAAATAATAAATTTAATTAATTATTGTGACACAGAAATATTAGATATTTCCACACCTGCGTTGCTCTGAAAAAATATCTCCAAAATATAAAATTAAATTATCTGTTAAAGGTACAAACTATTACAAACGAAACGGGATCAGTGACTTTTATATTAAATTTAATATTATGCTCGTTGTTCTGAGTTTCGGTCGAATTATTTAACTCTCAGCCGCGTAGCCTGAATTCTGAAAAGCCTCATTGTCTGTAGTGTATGGCTGTTGCGTCGCGGGCCCTGCGATCAATTAAGGTAAGTACCTTAATTGATAGATTAAGTAAAATTCGTGTATAAAAAAAAATGATTTTTGGGCCTGAGTGAACGTATTTGCCGTGTCTTGTCACCAGAATTTCTATCTACACTCGTAAACTTGTTACACTCACAAAAATCGGCTCGAAGCCATGCACGAGCTTGAAAAAAAAAACTCTTAAAAAAATAACTGAGCCCTGAATTAAAACTTTCTTTTTGAATTATTAATGCTGTATGTTTTGGCTTATACATAATGTAAACAAATGTTATCTTTTCCTAGAATACTATCCCAAAAGCAAAAGGGTATCATGTCATTCATTAGGCAGGCTTTAACGTTGAAAACTTTGTGGTAATGTAGGACAATTCTCGTCCACATACTGCAGCTTCTGAATTCATAAATTGAGTGCATGGAGTGGCCAGCACGTAGTCCATACTTAAATCCTGCTTTTATGGGACGAGAATAAAAAAGTTCAGGTTACAAATCTTGTGCCAGCTACGAGATCGGAGGTTTAAGCTTCACTCGTTGAACAATGGGATGGCGTTTCTCAAGAAACAGTGAAAAATCTTAATCTTAATCTTAAAAGGTCTGCGAGGAACCGATTAATCCCATTAAACCGATCGAGTCAGGGCTCTAATTACAGCTTACATATTGAATGTTTTTTATTACTTAATTGATGAATGTTCTGTCTTTTTGTCTGTATTTTCTTTAGTGTTTGTTTACTTTAAAGTTTAAGACAAATTTAATATAAACATATTTTTTATTAATAAAAGTATTTATTAAAATGAATGTCATGTCATTTTAAAGCTAAAACCTTCACCTTTAAAGTAGTATAATCAAAAATTTTATCTGAGCAGCAGATTCCTTACGAGAATTTTTTGACCGCAAGCGTACGGCGTGAATCGATTTTTTTTGCTCACGAGTGTATGTTACGTTAAGTGTGAGTTTTAACGAGTTATTTTAAGATCCAAAGCAATGACCTGAATGAATGATAAATCTAGCCGTAGCTTTGTATTTCTAGCAACTCGACTATTACCTCTCGAAGTTAACATACGAGTAACATTCATTTCAAACGGCGTGGCGATGTGCTTTCATATAACTCATGTAATCGACTTTCTCTGGAATAATAATTTGCTAAACTTGAATGTTATAGGAAAAATATACTCGTTAGCCAAGATTAGAGTGTCCAAATGACTTTACACGAATTCGGACACTTGTCACGTCATTTACACTGGCCATTAATACAAATCTGTGTGGTTGGTTATGAAAACATTCGAGTATACAATCAAAATGATATATTTATTTAAATGAACAATGTAAAATATCTGATCTATAATCTATTCTTACTCCTTGAGGATGTTGAGACAACTGAGACTGAACTAGATAATATATACTCGTATATCGGTATTTGTGACTCCAGCGCTCTTCCTTAGTAAATGTTATAATGTAATATACATTTTAACAGGATGATGGACTTATATATATTAACTATAGTTGACTATAGATAGCTTAACAAAATGAAGATTTTACAAATCATATGAGAATAAAACATGTATTTTATTTTTAAATATATAGCGCATCACAAATAAAAGTGTTCTGTGCGTGTGTTAAATAATTACGCGAGAATGTTTAGAACGCCCTTACAAATTCTCGCGTAGTGTGATCTTAAATCATTAGCCTCCGACTTCACACAGACCCGCTTACGTGTGATCTATGACGTGAGTATTTACCCCAGGCTGATATAATGACGATAAAAATGGGAAAATCGTGAAATATAATCCTTCAGGATAAGTACATAAGAAAACTATGCAATTTGAATGTTTTTCAAATTGGTCTCGGTCAGGAATCGAGCACTGAATTCACAACTGTCGTACTTCGACCTTTTCCGATTACCATTTTATTAAGTCTGTATTTTCGTTTTTACAATAAATTTAAGTCATAAACGATAGGGGAAATTATTTTCTTAAAACGGTACTATGTTCAAAGTTGACGTTAAAACAAGGGAAGTCAGATCCTGGTCAAGACGTTACTTTTTCGTAATATTATTATGCTCATATTCAGGGTTCATTTTCAAATAATATAACGCTGTCGGAAAACTATTTTTTTCATTTAAGCAATAACCTTTTTAGTCAACTTCGAATAAACAGGAATATTTTTTTCACAGATGTAAATTATAATATTTTTTTTTAATTTCTTATACATGCCTAACAGCCATCCGTTTGCGCGAGACAGCGTTGGATAGTGGGTTAGGTTAAAAAAATGCAAATTGCATTAAAAATAATTAATAGTAACGAGACAAATAAATGATCATGTAAAGAATACGGAATTTTCTATTTCATGAAATTATATTAAAAATTGAAGTTATTATTATAACAAAAAATATTACTAAATGATAATAATCATTTAATTGCCACTGTAGAAGGTATTGACTAGGATGGTATAAATTTCAAATTATGCAGTGGTTTCTCTTGTAAGCCTAGCCTCTACACATCTGCATGCAAATTAGAAATAATGCATTACGTCAACAGAATTATTACATATCAGATATGCCAAAGACCTTTCAAATAATTACAATATTATTCGTTAATTAAAAACACAATGATTATTATCAAAATGGTAATGTAAAAAAAGTGAAAAAATAAAACAATTCTCTTTTTATTTTTATTAAATAAAATATGTCAAAAGACATATGCAACTTGTTTACGCCATTTTATATTTATAAATGATTTGACATTTGCACTGTGTTGCATGTTTTTGTAAGGGAAGTATTTAAAAAAAAGAAAAAGTTATTCATAACTTAGAAATTCGTTAAATTAGAAAATTCAATAAAATTTAAAATCTTCAAAATTTGTTGCAGCGGCGAGACAAATTTTTTCAACGGTGTAAGGCCCATCTGTAATAGAAAGAAACTTAATTACAATAAAGATTTAGAAGCATTTCCGTTTCAATAGGAAATTTGAGTTAACTGCATCTATCGAGTTCCACCAGACTTCCATAGGTCATCACTCCAACAAGTAGAGGGTTATTCTAAACAGGGCGAGCTAATACAAGTTTGCCACTCCAGAACCTTTTTTCTCCATTGGTTATCAGTTCTACGAGCTATATGGCAGACTTTGTTGCTAACATCCGAAAAGATGGTTTTCTTACGTTGAAAAATTTGAAAGAGTTGCCAAACAAGGAATAAAATTGCAACGAAAATCTCTTTATTACATTTATTGAAATAAACTTATTTTCCTTTAAAGTTAACTTATTTCTCTTTATATTACATATTGGAAATGTTATGTATCTACGCAGTAATGCCGAACTACAACTGCAGGAATCGGTGCAGCAGGAATGCCGAAGTTTTGACTGACAAAATTTAAAACTTATCTTCAAGTTATATTTTAGACACTTACCTATATCGAACCATTGGGTTGTAGGTATTCCACTTTCTAACCTTGCTGATGCGATAGCTTGCCTTATTGCAAAAGGCACTACAAGAGCCATACACGTAGCCGGTTCTCCAGTTGCTGTAAATCAAATTATTTAATAGCAATGAGTGTAGTGGATTTAGACTAGCCATAATTTTAATTTATATACTAAGGGAATATGGCAAATAAATACCCTTAGATCCGAGAATATAATCTGTACTGTAAGATTTTTTCCTGAAATATACTCTAAAGTCTTGCGGTATGTCTCTTGCCTGTGGTACCCAATAGTCCCAAGTACGATTTGTTAGCAATTCTCCGGTGTCTGGATTGAACACTAGATTCTCAGAAGTCCAGTATCCGAGGCCCATTATAAAAGCTCCTTCAACCTAAACGGAATTAATAATATATTAAGACTATTAAATTTATCAAAACATTTGTAAAAAATTAAATTTTGTAAAAAACAATTAAAACAGCTTACTTGACCAACATCTATTTCCGGACTAACACTTCTTCCAGCGTCTTCTATTAAATCAATCCTTATTACTTCTATTTGCCCAGTCAATATATCTACTTCAACTTCAGCTACTGATACGCCAAATACGTTATAATTTTGTACGTCAGCAGCATTAACATGTGCGTGCGTTTGTAAATCAATATCAGCGGCAAACGCAGCTTTAATCAATTCCTCCCAGGTAGCATTATTCATTCGATTTCTAACCGGTTCCAATTTTCTTAAAAACTCTTCACAACATTTTTGAACGCCGACACCCACGTATTGGGAAGTTAAACTTCCACCAGATATAAAACCGTTTGGTGCAATAATTGTGTTATTTGCCTTAATTTGTATCTTATCCACAGGTATTTTTAGAAAATACGCACAGATTTGTACAGCTTTAGTGTTAATACCTTGACCCATTTCAATGCCACTGTGAGTTAACGCAACTGTTCCATCGTCATGATAAACTGACATATTAATATCCAAATAAAAAGCACCAACTGGAGTCCATTTCATAAATGCTACTCTGAGCCCACGTTTTTTCCAACGATTTTCTCTATTAAATCTGTCAACTGTGTTTCGTCGCTCAGTGTATTGAGAATTTTTCATTATTGTGTCTGACATCTCTCTCAAATCATTTTGGATTGTGGGATCCAAATTGGCTAAACGAAGTTGAATAGGATCCAGTGATAGCTCCCAAGAAATTCTTTCTATTGTTGATTCTGCCATTGCGATACACTCCAAGGTACCTATCAAAAAGGAAACAAAATGGATGTGACTATCCAGAAGCATTATTTGTAGAAACTTTCTTCCCTAAACTACTATTGATTTCTCTTTAATTATGCTGCGTCAAAGAGATATAATTTGTATGTTCCCTTAAAATATATATTTTACTTGCTTCTACATTTCGTATTCCGTTTTATTCTTGCTAACAACTCCGATTTGCTCCTTTTTCGAATAGAATCGCGCAGCAGAAAAGCTTAAGATAGATAAAACCTTGTGTTCACCATTTGTATAGGTTTCTATTTTAGAATCCTGGCATACACTGGACCAATAATAGACTGAGATAATAATGACCAGATGTTAACATCAAGACGTTTTTACGTCGGCTTATCGTCTTCATCTTTACATGTGAAAATCTCTTTAAAATCTTTTTAAAATAAATAGTTATAATTCTTACCCGGAGATCTGCACCAAGTGTTAGATGGATTGTCTGTTACCGTATCGAACGATCTATAATTCCACCTGGCTTTATTGTAGCAATTGGTGTATATATCTGTTGTAAGAACTAAGAACGGTTCATTGATGACATATCCATGATCATCATATAGGTCATAATTCATATATTGCACCTCACCCTGCGCATTTACACCAACCTAAATTGAAAAAAAAAAGTTTTTTTTAAGGAATGATCGCTATTCTCTAATCATTACCAAAATTCCCGTTCACCCCTCCAACTAAGCTTAAACCCTTATGCTAGGATAGGATTCATGACCATAGATGAATGATGCATTCGAAATTACGACGTTTAGTTCCATGGACCATTATCTAAACCTAAACCATTAGCTATCTATAGCCTTAAGGTCTATGGTCTATCTACGGTCTAAAATAGCCAAGGATTCAAGATAGAATCCAATATAAATAATCCAATAATTATATTTATTTATAGTTTTAGTGTTTTTGGTAACCGTTCTAACAATGATGCATTGTATTTTAATCCTAATTTCTTGAGCATCTTAGTTAGTTATCAATTATAGATGTCTTTAGCTATCAGGTAAGTTGTGTAAAAATAATTTTTTGCTCTTATTTATGTTCAAAATAAGAAATGCAAATGTAAAAAATGTAAATAATATTGTAGAAAAGTTCGAATAAACCACCTTAAGTGTTTAATTTTAAATTTTAATAGAAATAAAACAATGCCTGAATTGTAAATTTGCTTGTGTCCTATATAAAAAATTGAAAAAAGAAAAAACCACAATGACGATATGAGTCAATCACAATAAAACTAATGATATTAGTAGACGTAAAGAAGAGGATTATGATGTCAATTTATCATTTCCCATTTACCATTTTTTTCCATTTCCCATTCATTCAATTTACCATTTCCCGCAAAAATAACTGTGGCATATGACTGAAATTGTCAAAAAATCATATTGCTTTGATCCTATCAGTATTATAAAAAATTACGTTATACTAATTTCAGTCGCATTGGAAACCATATTAGGTTGAATTTAAATTATTATTAAATAACTCTCTTCAACACCACTCCGTATGCGCTTACTGCGAATACGTGTCACTCTTTATAATTTAGTACTCCGTTTTCTAAACCAAGTTTGCTGCTCAATACTCATTAGTGATCTGTCCTACGACCTCTATATCTATATTATTGAAATCCTTACTGATGCAAAGATCGTACCTCAAAATTAGTACTGCAGGGCAATCTCTTGCCCACGGCTCTCATATTAGTAGTAAGGGATTGTATGAAACGACACGGTCGGTTCAACTTGTGAACGACGAGATTACAGGCAACACCAACTTGAAGTGCTCGAGTGATCTTGTAGCCATACGCGCCGCCAATTCGTCGCACGTGTACGTCGATCCTATGAAATGTTTTGTAATTTTTTTGAATAAGTTCTTGTAAGATCACGCTGAAGAAGTTTACTGCTGAGATGAGGAAATTATCTAGTACTTAGATCAGAATAAACAAATAAATGAGTGTATTTATGTACTTGTAGAAGTATGTAATTTTTTGGTATGATTAACAAATACCTTTCAATTTGACAAATAATTTGCTGCAAAATAACAAAAATAAGCCTGGACCGAAAAATTAAATGCGTTTGGTAGAGTTTATGAACAAATTGAACTCTTAGATATTACTGAAAAAGTACATTCTTGTGGTACAAAACTTAGCTTGTAGCTAGATTTTACTATTTTCTTAGTCATTAAAACTATAACTTTTGACAACGACTTTTCATAAAATCGATAATGTTTCCAATATTGTAGTTTCAAGATATTTAAATAATTTCGCCTGGCAGCCATATGTTACGATAACATCGCGTGCAACTGCGTAGAACCGTGCCGGTATGAACTAACCGATTTAAATGTTTCACAGATTAAACTAAACACGCTTATGAGAAATAAAAAGTGTTATATTTTTTCATGAAAATAATAGATAATTTATAATAAATACTTTTTTAATTATCTGTATAACTAGTATTTAACAACATTGTATTTAAAAAAATATTCACAAAACAATTGTGAAGGAAAAAATCGTTATCTTACTTGTTCTCTGGTATTTTAAGGGCTCTCGACGTAGCGACTTGCAACCCATCCATCCATTGTGTAGCTGAGTGTACTTCTAAACCCTCCTCAGTAGGTAGAGTCACGCACACGAGGGTCTCCATACAGAAATGATATTGACCATATATTGTATGTGAACCATTTATTACTTTCACGATATCGTTACCTCTATCTGTTTGAGGCATGTTTGTATACATAGAATTTCTACTTGCGTCATTTTTAGCTATTTTGACATCGAGAAGGGGTTTTTTGACGTTGTTGTATTTGACAGTAACTAGTTTAGCTGCTTTGTCTGCTATTTGTCGTGTCTTTGCAACAACTATTGCGATCGGCTGATTATAGTATTTGACTTTACCATTGCACAGTAGTTCTTCATTATTTGGACTTAATAAAGCACCAGAGGGAGTATACGAGTTCACGCCTGGTATATCATTTGCTGTATAAAATGCAATTACACCTGGCTCTCTCTACAATGATACGCAAAAATTATGATTAATTATGATAGATGTATAATTAGAGAAATCGAAATTGCTACAGCATGTACATTCGTTCTGCATATAATTAAGCAGTTTACACAGTTAACACATTAGAAAACTTGAATACTGCATACGGAGAAACTGATATACTATGACAGCTAAAATAAATGTATGGGTATGCAGTTGGTTGAATTTTATCTATAACCGTGCTTAATAGTTTTCATTATTCTATTTCCATGTTCACTTATTAATTTTATCCAAAATAATATTAGTAGTATATTTCAGGAACGACGAGATTACAATCAACATAAAATTTAATACTACCATCCTCGCAACATACACCATAAGATTTAGATAAAGCTGTAGAGGTCGCTGGATCAACAGCAATACTCATACACAAAAAAAAAATACACCATAAGAATATTTATTTGTAGCAATAACGATTTGAAGTTATTTTCAAATAAAGTAATGACCAGACGACTCAACGTAAATCAAAAGTCAGTTGACTGACTTATTTATTTTAATATATAAAGCTGAATTATCTTATAACTTAATATTAAACTTACTAAAGCCCGAGTAGAATCGATAATTTCTATATCACCAACTGCTATGGTGCTCAGTACAAATGAAGCAAACACTTCATGTGGCAATGGTGGTATATCTTCTGTATACTTTGCCTCTCCAGAACATTGAATCTAAAAAATCTTTTGAAATTATTATGAATTTGACCTTTAGCAGAGTTGCTGATCCAATTTTGTAATGTGATCCAGTTAAATATATCGCTTATACCAGACATGATATAAATGTAGGATAACGATGTACATATAAAAACACTAAAGTCATAAAGGGTAATTGCAGCCCACAAACTCAAGGTCGTGAAGTCCTAACCACTGAGGTATAATTGTAGCACTATCATTAAATTTTAACTTAAAAACTTTTAATATATATTTATATTGTATATTGTGTATTTTATACATGTATTTGAAAAGACACCACCAGTACATATATTACAGATTTCAATGGTAAAATTCGTCTTTAGAAATTTAGTTTAGTTTAGTTAATTTTTTTTTTATAACAGATGGTCACTGTTAGTCCGATAACAGAAAAGAGCTGAGAATCTCGGCTCGGTCAGTGACTTCTGCGGATTAAAAGTGTGTACAGCCCTTGCTATTTAGGTACCTAAATATTACCAGTAAACCAAAATTGGAATGAGACAAGGAAATTAATGGAGTATATCAATCAGTTCATAAATAAAAATATTAAAATGGGCTTAGTAACTCTCATGGGCGATTGTCACGTTAAGATACAATAATAATTGTAAAATACAAATATTTATTTGAGCGAGACTGCTGGAAACCCTTACAGATAACACTTACCAATCCTTCCAGTTTTTGAATGGGCTGATTCAGAGGCCACAGTGTTGGATTAGTATCAAATATCTGCTTGCCATCTGATACTGGACGAGTTTCTTTGAGTTTGATGGCACCTGAACGAAACCGTGCATGCAGGATATTGAGAGGACATAAAGTTAGTAGGCCCTAAATAAACATAGAATCAATTTGTAATAATAAATAATAAATGCTTTAACATTAAGATATTATAGAACATAAGAAATCCAGAATGGGCAGATGTAAATTATATTATATGTCATTTCATGATTTTTTTCGGCGAACAATAAAATGATTTTCGTGGGACAGCTGGTTACACGTTATCTAAGGTAGCCTTCAACTTAACATATGAGATCTTTATCGTAACTATAAATTAACTATAGAAAAAATAGGAAGAACGTAAAATTTGATCACTTTCATACAATTTTTCCAATGGTAGAGCTACACTGCAATTTGTTTCTAGGTATGGAATGAGTAGGTCAGCTCAACCGAAGTAGGACCACAGAATACCAACGTAAAATGGCAGCATAATGCTTCTGTGTTTCGTCCGGGGAGTGTAAGGATCCGGAGATCTTTATTATTGGCGACGAGACGTTCCATATCAGTCCTCAAGGGTGAACACACATCATTCATTATGATTCCTTCTCAAGGATGAATGTAGATGGCTGCGGCCGCAGGAATCACTAACCATCATGTGAACTGTATGCTCGTTATTTACTCTCAATGTAATAAAAAAAACTTTTACCTTATAAAACAAAGCCAGTGCCAATTGCCTTCTGTATGCCGCTGAAGTTTCTGGTGGATTATCAACAACTATTAACTCCGAGTTCAATACATGGAGTGCAGTTTGGAGCGTTTCATTAGTAAATGCAGGTTTGCCGATCAAATACTTTTCAGTGTTCATTGCACGAACGAATGTTGGCGATAAGCCACCATACACAATTCTTGCCTCACTTATTACATTGTTTTGTTCCTTATAGAGGAATCCTGCGTTGACTATTGCATGAGCGTTTTGAGCTCTTGGCATTATCTGAGGGACACACAGTCTATTTCAAAACTGTATTAAAGAAACTTTTCATTTTTTTAACAATAAATTAAACAAACCTTAAAAGTCACTACTTTATAATTTCTATTCAGAGGAGGTAGTAATACATTGAGTATTACTTTCCCTTTCATATTTTCCTTGAGGAATCCCTGCATGGTTACTATCTTTCTGAGTCCATTACAATCCACTGCAAAAAAACAAATAATCTTAATATAAAAATTCTAACTTATTATTTTCCTACTGTATAATTAAATGAAGCACAAATAGTATTTTAGAACTGTACGTACAAATTGTTATTTCAGCACCAACTGTTACAAATAGTAGAAAAATATCTGATGGAAATTCACGATGCTCATGTTTCGTCATCAAATTTCCGGCTATCGTTCCCAGCTATAAAATGGAATAGATACATAAACAACAAAAAAATGTAATGAAAGGGTGAAAATAAGTATGGTATACCGTTATATCGTTGAGATAATTTACATCCTGCAAATAATAACAAACCTATCTTAGAATCTAAGTAAGTAAAAGTTATTTCAATATGCATACAATAGTTGGTATTTATCCAAATGTAAAGAAATAGAATAAAGTAACCCCGTTTTAATTAAAATGTGTAAATTTTTTTATATTATCCTTACAACATTTCGAAGATTCATGGACCATTTTAGTTCTAGTGCAATCATCACAGGAATAAATCTTAAGAGGGTTTTCATGGCACTACGAAAGTTCTGTTATCTTTAAGGACTGAGCAAAATATTCTAGAGTTGTAATTTACAAATTTACGTTTATTGTTTCAGGCTGAAATGTAAAATTAAAAATTAAAGCATTACACTTCATTTCATCTTATCCAAATATTATGGAATGCAAAATAGACGTTCTACAAAGGTCCTTTATCCATCATTATTTCAGGTTTTTGTAATACCTATGATATTGTATTCAAAAAGAGATAGCAGAAAAAGTTCTTTGATGTTTAATTTGACACGAAGAAATTCGTAGTTTGAACAAACAATATTTATTTTCAATTAGATATTTAGGTAGCTTATTACAAATAATGCTTTTGAATACAGACATAATATAGTGTAAATTTAATCAGTGAAATGCATTTTATCACGGACTCAACGTGGAACTTATGAGTTTACGTAAACAGTGTAATTGTTTTTATTAAACTGCAGATATATCAAATGACTATGAACACGATCAATACATACATTTCTTACGGGTATGTGAGCAACAAGTGACAGATGCTCACAAAGCTGCAGCAGATACTCGAAACACTCCTGTTTGGCTAGAGTTTCGAATACATCAATTACTTCAGAAATAGTTGATCCAGCTCCAATGATCAAATTTTGATCAACGATAACTTTTTTCAGTTCCGATACCATACTAATGTCAATAAGTATTCTAGGGTATTCAAATATCGGATATGCACCTGGAGGAAATAAAAATTCATAATTATTATTTTTTCGTATATTGTTAATATTTTCTGATTAAAAATTGTTTATGTCCAAATTTCATACTGTATCTCAAAATTTCTAAACCTATATCAATGTCACAATTTGGTAAATGCTATACATACCTATTATTGGTGTAGATATTAGTTTCTAATGCTATACAACTTTATTAACTATTATGAATGTGTGAACATTGTTGGTGTGTCTACAATAAATAAATAAATTAAACATAACTTCAAGTCTGAACTTAATTTTACTGTTTACTTTACCTTTAGCTGTATTTCCTGCAACTAGCATATAGGAATCATTGCCCTTTATTCTCAATATATTAAAGGCATCAATAAGTTCTAAAACTCGAAACCATTCTCGACCGTCCTCCAACTTTATGTGTATAACTGTTTGACGTGCAACGTCTTCTTTTGTCACAATGCACCAATCATAGTCCTCGCAGTCGCTTTTTGAACATGGATCTCCATTTTTTTTGCATACATGTAGATCTTCCATGTCAGGGATCTTCATCCAATTTGGTGCGTCTTCAGCAAACTTTTTAAAAGCGTGTAGAATTGGCCGGTAACCTGTACATCTACAGATATTACTACCGAATGATTTTTCTATTTGAAGCATCGTAAGGTTCTTTTTGGTCTGCAACAGACTTTTCCAATGAGTGTTATACTTACTAATTATATATATTTTATAAATAATTAATTATATCTTAAACTCGTCAATATCACCTTACCTGTTCATAGCCATAACCCAACCAGTACTGCAATATCCACACTGAGATCCATTATTCTCTGCTAGAGTTGTCTGTATCACGTTGTATCCTTTAAGCTTATTTCCTAAATGCTCAATTGTGGTAACATCCCAGTCTTGACATGAAGTCACAGATACCATACACTAAAAATATAACTAAAATTTTAAACCAAAAATAAAATTGGAGTTAAATCAAACAAAAACAATTATAAAACTCTGATATATAAAATAAAAAATCTTGTGTTAAATTATAACATGGGTGTGAAACGATCCCCTTTATGCAAGCCCACCCACACAGGAACAAAGACGAGCTATTTCGCATTCGTGTAGATACCAGAAAAGGATGCATTACCACAGCAATACCGAGCGGATAAATAATGATTAGTGAAATTAACCCCCCGGAGCGCGTGTATTTGTTAATTTATTTACTTACTTATTTATTGATACGTACAGAGTTTATCGAAGTATTAGGTGCTCCAGGCGATCTGACAGCAGAAACAATGCATGCTCCACAGCCAGCTTCACGACACATGTACTTAGTGCCAGGTAACTTGAGACTGCACCGAATAAAGTCCAACAGCGTTGTTTCTGAGCTAACCTCGCAACCAACTGAAAATAAGAGCAGTTAGTTTTACACTAGTTTTATACGCTTCATCATCGCCATTGCTTAATTGTTCATTTGTAAAATATATGGCTCTCCAAGATCTCTCCAATGCAAAACGATAACAAATCTACCAGAGATTTATGAAAAGAGCAAAGATATACTGGCAATAGTGACGGTGCTTCCTATTACTGTTAGGTTTGGATCTTTGAATTTTTGGATCGATATAGATACAAACAAATTGACTCTCAATCATCTCGATCGTCATCAGATGGATATACTACTGTCACTTTATAAATGATCTGCCAAACATAGGCCTCCTTCCAGATGAAAGGATTTGCTAGCAAAGCATGACAGTCTCTACCTTTACCCGTTGCGTGTTTTTTATTGCTGTGTGTGTGTTAATTATTGGTTTGGTATACTCTCTTTAGGCAAACTAGTTTTCAGGGCTATGGCAGGGTATGCTAAGTAACTTACAGATAGGATATAACGAGGTCGATACTGTAACACACAACGTAACGACTATATTACACACGTTTTCTTACTTTCTGCATGACCGATCCGTCCTATATTTTATCAATAGTCTAACAGATATAAAAAAATAGTATAACAGATCCTAATCTTATTTTTTTTTATTACATTGAGAGTAACAAACGAGCAGTTCACCTGATGGCAAGTGATTCCTGCGTCCCATGACATCTACGTTTATCCTTGACAAAGAATCATAATGCAGATGCGTTGTCACCCTTGAGGACTGAGATGGAATGCCTCGTCACCAGTAATAAAGGTCTCTGGATCCCTACAGCATTATGCTGCTATTTCACGCCGGTATTCTATGGGGGCGTGGTCCTACCGCGGTCTAGCTGACCCATTCATTCTGCAGCTAGAAACAAACTGCAGTGTAGCTCTACCACTTCTAGAAACTTATCATCTGCATAAGGATTAGGAACCGTTTCCGGTTTCTTTCATAGTTGCAATATGGCACTTTCACATAGAAAATGCTACGATACCTTTCTAAAATTACAATAACATTGTATGTACCTATTTCAACGCTTGAATAAGTCAATAGTGAAGTAGAAATTTGAAGAATCGAATAAAAGGTAATTACCTACAAAATCAATTCATTATTATCCGTGTATTCGTGTTATTATTGGTAATTCAACTAGCACGAGGTTAATCCAATTTTAAACATTTTAGAAACTCGTTATATTTGTACGTTGTACAATTCGAGTACTTAGTAGTAAAGACATTAACAATAAGTGCCATTTTATTGAACTCTTAGATAATATCTATATGTTACTCTTATGTAATTTGTAAATTATGTATTAACGTTACTTTGTTATAGTTAAAAAGTGTTAAATTTGTTTTTTTTTGTTAACAATTCTACGGTTAACCATTCCAATTAAGCTTAAAATGCTTAATGCTAAGAGGTGATTCATGACAATTCACAACAAAAAAATTATAAACAAATAAACTGTAGCAATATTATTTTTATAAAATGAACGTAGATTGGCCTAATTATATATATGATGGCATTGGTATATTTTCATATAGTTTTTATATAAACAAAGTGATTTATGCCATAGTTCTTCAGGTTTCTGTTCTGATTGGCACATTAATGATCTGCTGATGATCGATGTTTTGGTTTACAAAATAATAATAAAAATAAAAATGTTAGCATTGTTATGAAGAGTTGCCAATCTAGTTATCATGCCAGTCAGGATGAATAGTACGATCAAGGACTTCTACCATAGCCTCTTGATCGGACCGTGAATCTTACACTACGGGAAAAGAACGAAAGTAAGAAACAACGGTTGTTATTTGGTTAAATGGTAGTTTGAAATCAATAATGCCCCAATTCTATGATAGTAACTTCTGATGTCCCTCGAAGATCAAATCTTGTACCCTGATTTTCATAACTTTTATAAACGATGTCAACGAATAATTTAAACGATCAAATTGATTGCTATACGTACAATCTTAAAGTTATCAAAGATACATTTTAGAGAATTTTTATGAGACTATGTGTAAGAAACAGACCCATTCAATGATTACTGCAGCCTTTAAACACATACATCTATCCGCAAAAAAATTCTGATGAATATATTACTGAACGTTATTCTATATGAACATTAAAGAAAACAAAATAAAATTGGGCATCCTACACTCCCTATTTCACTCTAGTATACTGAGGGAATTGAGTTGTTCTTTATTAAATTGTTACGATTTCATTAATTTCTCAATGAATATATATCTCTTTATTAATTGATCAATTAATTTCAGTCTTTAGTGTCATTAAAATAAGCTTCTCTTAACTTTTGCAAAACCTTTAAATTCGCGTGGATCTTGGTACAATTTTGGATATACACCTTCACCTAGATTCGCATATCGGATTGTTGTGTTAACAAAGTGTATTTATTTAGGTTTTTATTTATTAATTTATTTAGTGGTAGAATTATGTGCAGTCAGGAATGGGTTGACTTGATCGTGGAAGAACCACGCCTACACAGAATACCATAAAATAGCAGCAAAACATCGATGTGTTTTATTTGGTGAATGTAGGGATCCAGAGACCTTTATTACTGACGTTACGATGCATTTCATCTTAGTTCTCAACGATAACAACATATCTGCATTATGATTCCTTGTCAAGGATAAATTTAGATGTCATCAGCATCAGATTACTTGCCATCAATTGAACTGTTATGCTGGTTGGTACTCTCAATGTAATAAAAACAATTAGCAATGTATATAACCTTCGTCCCGTTTTCAGAAATTGATTTAGATTTTAAACCCACCTTCAAATCAGTCACCCTTAATACAATAAACAAAATAAGTCCAAGTTACTTATGAGCATTTCTTCAATACCACTAGACTGAAATTAATATAGACGTAAAAGAATTCAAAATATATTTTACATGGCACATTAGCATGGTCATTTACTAAATGTTATTTTAATTTTGAATTTTGATGATTTTTTAAACACAGGTATATACAATTTATGCTGATAAAATATTCACATTTGGCAACGTTATTTTTTGATTTAACCGTCTGTCACTAAATTAAAAGATACATTAAAAAGATCAATTTTATTCGTATAATTACGTACCCGAACATTCAACTCCGTTGACTTTGAACTTGATAAGATCCATGGCTGCGTCCAGCGATAGGTGCGAATACAATGACCGCGACGGTATTCCAGCTTTTTAATAATAAGACCTTCAACGCTAGTTACAATAAGGGCTGTTTTTCTTTGCAAACATCTCAACTTACTCCTCCGTTATCTGATTTAACGCTGGTACGATAAGTTTAAGATAACGACACTGTAAAACTCTAATTAGAGCACCATAAGATTTTGAAATCTTTGACACGATTGTCCTCAAGGGTTCGTCCTAGATACCTTTGGAATTTGGGTTTTGAATATTTTCGTTAGATTCTACTACCATCCGATAACGAATATTCCGGTGCCTTTTAATTCAATTGAATATAAGAGATAACATAGAATGTTTAGGCTATGCTAGTATGAAACTTATACTCAACTATAGTTTCTCCATAAAACGGAAATTGATCCAAGTCGAAATTCTTTTTATTGGCGTATATCAAAAATAAACAAGCAGGGCTTAAACCTGGAGAAGTAATTCACTTGTGCTGGGAGGTGAATCAGGCGAGGGCTTAATCGTGGAGAAGTTTGCTTGTACTGAATACACCAAGGGATAAATCTAAAAAGATTATTACTCTCTAACTACTATGTCAAGGATACCTAGAATGTTTAAAACTCTTGGAAACGATTTATGCGGCTAATCAGGATGTATTTGTTTTTTTTCGATAGATTGATATTAGGAATCATGCATCGCAATTACTTCAGTTCCAGCTATCGTACCTAAACAATAATGCTGATAGTATATAAATGTTTCTTTTTGTTTTTAAATAAATAATTAGATAAGCCATTTTACATAATATTATTCCTAACTCTAACAATCGTGTTTTATATATATGTTACATCACACCAGTTGCCTTTCACATTTACGACAAAAGTATATAAGTAGTACTTGTCATTTATTCTATGTAGGCTATCTCAGTTGAGGCACCTCATTCATGATGCAGTTAGATTTAAACTCTAGCACGCCGCTGCCACTATCACCACAATGATAATAATCTGTTAATGATAGACCATAATGGGTAAAAATCTGTAATAGCTAATGTGTCTATAAGGTTTTTGTATATAAAGATAACAGGATGGTCCTTAATCAATCTCAAAAATATACCTATATTAAACTTTCTAGAGACAAAAACATCATTCCATCTCGTTATAAAATTAAATATGATATCTTAAAGGAAAGCAATACCGTATGCGTTCTTGGCATACTCTTGGATAACAAACTGAAATTTACACGACATATTGATAGCATAGTAAAACGTAAACTGTAGGCAGTTGGATTTGTAAAGTGTATTTGTATGGACTTTAAAAATGTGAAACGTAACTAGGTGTACAACTCCTTCGTTCGGAACAATTTGGAATACGCATCGGCAGCGTGGAATGCTACTTGCAATGTCCATATACAAAAACTTATACAACTGTCGTTTGTCCATATCGTGCTAATTATCACACTAGATTATCTGTTCTCAAAATGAACTCTTTGAAAAAACGTTGCAGATATGATTGCATTACACAAGCTTGTTCATGAAAATATTCCATCTCCGTATCTACTAAAGCTGATGGTATTAACTATTCCGTGTAATCTGCCCCGGTACCCTATTCGTAATACATTCTTTATTCCATTTTTCAGGACTAATGTAGCTAAATATAAATAATTGATAACTTAATGGTAGTATGCGTTCATATGACATGAACAAATCCAGTCCATACAGATAGAAGCGTCGCTGGAGTTTCTTGCGCCACTTCTTCTCCAGCGCCCACGCATTCCGAAGTGATGGTACAGATAGCTAATAATCGTAGCGAATTTAAAGAATCCTCTGCCAGAAGCAACTGACCGAGCCGAGGTTCGGCCCTCTCGGGCACCCTCGAGTCAGACGCTCTCGCGAAACAAGGTAACGGTCCAAGCCGAGGCTCCCTCTCGGGAGCCCTTGTGCTGGTTACCTGTATATAGAGGTCTCGACTGAGTGCCATTAGCACTCGGTCACCTCTCAACCCGGTGAAACTGTAAAAGCCCTCGGGCTAACAGTGGCCTTCAGCCCGAAAAAAAAAAAAAAAAAAATGACATGAACAAAAATAGCAATATTGATATTTTTAATGACGTAAAGAGTAAGTTTAAGAAAAACATTATAGCACTATGTAATGTCTAGTTTAAGTTTCTATTATTCACTTTTATTCACATTTTCTAACTTGTTGGAAAGTTTTTATTTTAATGTTTTATTTACAATTTTAATTAAAATATTAATTTAAAAGATAGTTATAATGTTGCTTAGATACGTAGATTTTAAGATACTTATTCTGTATACACCTGTAAAGGCAAATCATTAAGATTAAGTAAAAATAAACTATAAGATACTAAAAAATGATATTGTTGATGGTTTGTATCTTTCTCAATAAATAAAATATATGCTCATAATTCACCTAATAATTACTGAACCATTCGCCCCATGGCGCATACAACTTTGACAAGAAATCTAGATGGTAGCGCATTAATATATCTGAGGAGAGGAGAAAGTTGGACTGCCTCGTTACCAGTAACAGTACATCCGGCTTTTTCACTCGCCATACGAAAGACAGTAACGCTAAACCGCTATTTTAGTTAGGTATTATGAGAAAGTTAAATCAATCCTTTATTCCTTTAAGGCTGGCAACGCATTTGCGACTCCTTAAGTGTTGTGGATATTCATGGGCGGCGGTGTTCATTTACCATCTGGTGGGCTGCATGATCGGTTACCGCCTATACTATAAAAAAATAAAAACCCTGATTGATCCAATATCCGTCAACCCTTGCGGTAAATACAATGTCTTGCTTTATGAAGTTCTTCAGAGTTTTTATTTATGTTCCGGACTTTATAATATTAAATCTAAGAATCACTGCATTTGATAGTTACATAATCATGGATGTAGTAAAACCTACGAATACAAATACTATTAAACTAAATAACACTTCGTTGCTTATTAAGCAAATTATTCAAAGTTCCAAGTTCTATTTTACAGTTCAAGTCAATATTTGTGTATAATATAAACCTTATTCAGAATCAACTTGTTATAAACACATTTTTAATATAAAATGTACTTTAAATAAAGGTTAACCTTTAGTGTTACAACGAATGGTTAAAAATTTAAATTGACTGCTTTTTTTTACTCGTTTTTGTTAACGACGTATACAAAAATGAAATAAAAACTATTCAAACCAATTTTTTTTTAACTTGAAGTGTCAATTTCGAAAGGAAGCGTTGTAATTAGCTGTTTTTGCTTAAGTTGTTATTAACGTATGAATATAGTATGTGTAATTATAGTATATGTATAAATGTATGAATATGAATATGAAATAGTTTAGGGTACAATATGCGTAACTTAAGGTCGCTGGTTTGAATCCGCCATTCAACTATTTTCGTGATTCACCCCTTAGAACAATTATTTTCAGCTTAATTGGTGTGGTTTACCGGAATGTTAGTATATTAAAGACACTGCTAGCGATCTATTTAAAAAAACTCTATAGCACACTATACACCTGATTAAAGCTTATTTAAACTTCATTGTCTTCAACTAAAAATGATACAATAGGCGGATGTGATGCTATTTAACGTTATCTTCCAGTCAACACAGGATGCAATGAAACGTTGTGGCAGCCGTATCAAGAAAAAGTAATAAAAACTCTTATGAAATTTTAACAAAGTAAAAATTAAGTGAATTAAACTAAATTAAACAGAATTATAGCAACTTAACTGTATACAAACTATATAAAATATTTGAAACCGACTTAACAAGTAGTAAACAATTTTACAACAAAATATTTACATAAGATTACCATATACAGGTAATTTAACAGAAGTATAATTAATCACTTTATACAGTGGAAAAAAAAAAACAATTGTGCAATAAAGATCGATATCGTATTAATCACTTGCTATCCTAACTTACAAAAATTTTATCATTTTAATGAGTACGTCATATGCAATATTTTTCGAGAACGTTAAGAAACAAGATCTTGAAAGACCTAAATGTTTGAGAAAGTGCACTAAACGTAATTTAAAAAAAAAATTAAGTTGCGCATGGAGTTAAAAAATAAACGTTAACCTACTTGCTTGTATAGTGGACCGCGTGTTTGTCGACCTTACACTCCTACCTTATACCTATTATTTTAGTTGTATTGTACGCACAATTGAACCCAACATTTGTCTACATTATTATGTTATTTAAGAATGAATATTGTTTTACCGTAACATATTTTTTTTTTTTAGTAATATGTGAAGAACAATTAAATGTTACCAACAACAAATGTATGTTAATTTGTAATAAATAAAATTATAGTAAAAATGAAAATATTGAATTTAAGAAAGTCTTTAGAAATAATATATCAATACATTATATGAGCCACGTGTTATCGATGACATCAAATCTCCGATAATCTGATCAATAGATCAAGGATGGTAAACCGGAGACATATATGCCAAAATTGAAGCCAAAGCAAAATAGATGATTACAGACTGACTGATGAATACAGGATCCAAATAATTAACAATTTGTTGATGTTACTTAAAATTGGACTATTATTATAGAAATAAAGACAAAAACATAACAGACTATAAATACGGACTCCACACGCGTCTCCACTGCGTATGGGCGGACTTCACACTTCTAAATATGATTAATTTGTTTTCTAAATATTCAGTAATCCTTCGGGTTTCCACGCAAATTCTCCTCCTTCCCCGTAAATCTGCACTTAAAATTGCAATTAAAAATTTCACTTCAGTTCAAGCTTGCTCGCATACCCGTGAATTTAGTATGTATCTTTTAAAAAGCGAATGGCTGAGCTACCACGACCAGCAAATGGTATTTAAGGCAGCCATTAAGGCCTTAATATAATCAATACACTTAGTTTGAGTCCATTTAGCCAGATACGTGTTATCATCAGTGCCAGTCATCACCATCGTAGTAGATCACTACCAATGGCATCGATAATGTTTTTGTTATTAATATTTCAAACAAAAAAAAAACAAATTCGATTCCAAAATAAGTCATAAAGTTTCGTAGACCGTATCGTAAGCCATTAGGCTATTGACGTACTGATACGTATTGATAAGGATTATCAACTTTGAATATTTTTCTACGTATTCTTTCTTTTTACCTTCAACAATATTAATAATAGTTTTTGTTGCCTAAATGCTTGTGCTAGGACTCGGCTCACGACAACACTCAAATGGTGGATTCGAACCTAAGACATAAAGTTTCGTAGACCGTATCCTAAGCCATTAGGCTATTGACGTACTGATACGTATTGATAAGGATTGTTAACTTTGAAGATTTCTCTGCGTATTCTTTCTTTTTACCTTCAGCAATAATAATAATAGTTTCTGTTGCATAAATGCTTGTGCTAGGACTCGGCTCACGACAACACTCAAATGGTGGATTCGAACCTAAGATATAAAGTTTCGTAGACCGTATTATTACCGATATTATTTAATTTATTTCATTTCAACAATTTAATTCTGTTTTTTGTTTTGATTCAGTAATTGTTAAGTTTTCTCCCTTATTTTTTTTATATAATACGATTACCGTTGATTAAAACAATCGATGTGTTCTTCTTTAATTGGTGCACACATCAGATTTGACTTCATGTATTTATGGATTAAGATAGTTTTCATGTATGTGTATGTGTTTCTGTAGATGACCCAAATTCAATAAAATAAAAAAATATGTAATATATGAAAAAACGTCTTACGTACAAGACGTCTGAAAAATGAAGTTAAAATCAGAGATTGAGTTCAAATAAATTGGAATTGGAAGAAATGTGTGGGAAGTAAATAGTTTAAGTACTTTCTTCTTTTGACATTTGAAGAAACGAAATAAAGGAATATGTGTTAGCTATATGTTTTGGGTATTACCAGATGACATCAAATGCCCAGGATAAATCATAGTATCATAAGCATTCGTGCACAGAGGCACTCACTTGTCGCCCCTTTCCTATTCCAAAGCAATGTTGGCGCAATAAGTTTGGAGGAAGGTCAAAATGGTCAGGGACATACATACAACACACCACCGAAACCGACAATTTCTGATGCACCAGTCAGATACTCTTCGTACAATATTAGAGGTATCAAACGACCACACAGCTAACTTAAAAGTGAGAGTAGAATGTGGCTCATTCCACCAACATTTTTTTTTAAAGTAACAATATCACCAATGCTATTCACATTACTAATATTCCGGTTAACCACTCCAACTATGCTGAAAATGCTTGTGCTAGGAGATGGTTCATGACAATGGGCGAATGGTGGATTCGAATCTTCGACCTTAAGTTTCGCAGACCGTACCCTAAACCATTAGCTCACCCGAGCTGATGGTTGTTGGTCATCCAAGTCCAATAGTTGAATGAGTCTTTTGATCAAAATCCATACAATATTAGAGGAGACAAACGAGCACGCAGCATAGTCGCTACTGCGTCACGCGGCTGCCAGAATATAGATATGTAGGTTAAAGATAATAATTTAAAGAAACAATAAAAACAACAATCAGAGATATATTGCGTTCTATATTGCAACATGAAATAATAACACCTACATAATTCAGTTATTAATCTCTGCAGCATGTACATAAAAAATATTATATATAAATTATCTAATAACAACAAAAAAAATTACATTAAGATATTAAATATTCTCATTTAGCGTCCGTAACTTTCTGTCATTAATTAACAATATATAACATTCATATAAAAACATACCCGTGCACTCAACTCCGTTGACTTTGAATTTGATACGATCCATGACTGCATCCACCGAGAGACGCGAACACACTGAAAGACCGGTCCTCCACAAAGATTTGGAGCACGCCTCTTGGGGCAAAAGTGTTCCACTTTAGTTCTTTTAACATGTAATCAGACATCCACTGTTTATTACAATAAGGGCTGGTTTCCTCTGAAGAAACCTTCGAGTTGATGAAATTTGATGAAAAACGATTGAAATTTAAGCATTATTATGCCAATATTAATCAACACAAGATTTGCCCGGTTCATTATGAGATATAGGAAACAAAAGTAAATTTGAACCTTTATTCAACATTCCTACATTTCCTTAAATCCATTTCATATAATTACTCTTTGCGAGTTGGCAGGCAATATGTGTAAGATGTTTAGAAAGGAGGCCACTTCTCGACGGCTTTTTATGTTTCTTTTTATTTGCATGGAATTATGGATAACAAACAAACAAACACTCGATCTATTAAGAGCTCGAATATTGACTAGATTGTGGTCCAGGTCGAAAATTGTACTATATACCTTGCAAGAACTTTTCCCGTGATTTTAGTTCCAATCAGGTTCCAATCACTTTTCTCATAAATTTAAGATTTCCAATTATCATTATTAAGAGAAGATGACAACAAGTGAGTTCTTGTTCGTTCACTGTCGAAATACTTGGTACACTTATAAGAAACAGTTATAATCTGGTGATAGCAGGACGATGTCGCCATGGCCGAATTTAAAAAACAAACCTCATAATCATTAATTGGCTTCCATAGCAAGGTTTCTCTTTATAATACGAAATAGGATTATTTTAATTGATCAATCGATTTAAGCCTTGTTAGACTATTATTGGGTAAATTGATACCACACGATTGTAATAAGTGTAATAAATTACAAATCTTACACTTATAACATCCTACCCAGACCTGTATAATTTATTTGTTTCTCTCATTCTGATTTCTGGTGAGACATGAATCTAGAATTCAGGGAGAAACCTGGTCCGCTTCTTCATAATTTTTTTTATAGTATAGGTGGCAACATCAGAGGAGTGGCAAATGCGTTGCCGGTCTTATTTTTAAATTTTAACTATATACCAAAGATCAGGTTACGTAACTCGGAAAACATGGTTAATGTCACGAGACAAAGATACTGAAGGACTTATCTCATGTACGTTTCCTTGGCCCTATTTTATATGTCATCAAAGGAGTTTTAGTTGTTGTAGAGTCTGACGTAAGGAAAGGCTCGCAACATATTATATAAGGCATTTCCAACATACAGTCTCCCTGATTAGGTAAATAACTATGCTACTATTTCTTCTCGTTATGTTTTGTACATTGATCGAAAGTAAAATCTAATCTAAAATTTATCCATGTCTAAGTAAATCAACAATCAATCATATCAATCAATTTAACAGTGGTAGAGCTACATTGCAAAAGGAATGGATCAGCTCGACCGGAGTATGACCACGCTCTCACAGAATACCAGCGTAAAATAGCAGGATAATACTGCTGTCTTTGTCTGGTGAGTGTAGAGATCCGGAGACCTATATTACTTTTGACAAGGCATTCCATCTCATACCTCAAGGGTGACAATGCATCTGCATTATGATTCCTTGTCAAGGATGAATGTAGATGTCATGGTCCGCAGGAATCATTTGCTATCAGGTGAACTGTGTGCTCGTTGGTTACTCAGAATGTATTAAAGAAAATCGTTAAATAATACAAGTTTAAGCACCTGTTATATAGAAAACTAATAAATTAACGTAAATTACAGTTTTAATCAGATTAATATTGACGTAACAAAATTATGTGAGGAACGTAAGGTGTTATTTTATTACATAAAATTAATATTTTTATTTTATATTTATGTTACGATGATATGTTATACAAATTTGAAATTTTACTCTAATTTTCTGAGTATTAATTCACATTTAAAAATATAGAAATTACCACATTACAAAACTACTTTGCATGACAATGAAATAAAGCAAATATATCCAACGAATATAATGATATAAACCATGCGGTTTACACAGCTTGTTACAGATAATAAGATTCTTCATTACAGTATGTCTAAAAATAATCATATAATAAAATAATTACTTTTGCGTCTTCATATTTCCGCATGATGAATTTTTATTGCAAATTATTTATGAATTATGTCTAATGTCGTACTACGATACCGACTATTACCAACTGTAGTTGATGTAGTAATGTTTGATTACGGAACCCACATTGGTAATCTTTACCAAATTTAAGTGAGATATTTAATCTTATAAACACCAGAAATGTCGTTATGCTGCAAGATGTCGCTTGCAAGCATACATAAACTAAAACCCGTGAAAGGAAAATAACGTATTAACAAATAATATATTTGTAGTTCAAAGAAGAAGTCTCATCTGTTGTAGGTATTTGCAGCCAGGGTTTTTTTTAGAACAGCCGAGGCTCCCCTCGGGAACCCTTATGCTGGTTACCTACTAATAAAGGTATCGGCTGAGAGCCATAAGCGTCCGATCACCTTTCAAATCGGTGAAACTGAAAAAACCCTCGGCCTAACAACGGCTATCATCCCGAAAATCAAAATATAAAAAGCACTGCGTTCCAACCAAACTTTAGTTTATATTTTAATTGTTCTAGTGTTCTGTATTAAATGAAACATATTTATGCTTCTTGTTGCATATCAAAGATTATTTTGTTGTATAAATGAGAAATATTTACAACTGCTACAGTTAAATGTAAACTACAACATGAATCGTTCGGTATAAGACCCACACGTGAAGTATCGGAATCCGCTGCTGCGTTTTACATGGAGGATCGGCTACTAGTACCGTGGCATTCCCTCTGTCACCAGGGGTCCCAAAGAAAGTTGTTGGTGTTTGTTTATAAGTCATCACTTACAGTCAGGTTAATTGTGTGCTAGTTAGTCAATGAATCTTTAATCTCAAATATCGCAAATCACTTTTTTTATGATTAGACGTTAGTTTTTTTTTAATATAAAGAAAGCTAGTAGTGCTATGAACATTACAAACATTCCCGTTAACCACTCGAACTAAACTGAAAATGCTTGTGCTAGGAATTGGTTCACAAACAAGATCGAATGGAGGATTCGAACCTACGACCTTTCGCAGACCCGAAGTTTCCCAGACCGTACCCTAAGGCATTAGGCTATTGACTCGTTCACATAATAGTGAGAGATTCTTTCACCCTATGACCTCAACATTTATCGTTGATAAGGTACCATAATGCAGATACGTTTTAATCTCAAAACACTAACATGCAATTCTTCCTCACCAATTCGTAACAGTAACAGTAACAGCTAAGCTACTGTTTTACTTTGATATTCTGTTTAAACGTGGTACTACTTCCCAGGTCAAGCAAATCTATTTTGCTAGTTTATGGCTACGGTGTGGCTCTTTCCGTAACCATCGGCCATTTGAACTGAATGCTCACTATTATCTTTTCTAATTACTTAAAAATTAAAACTTAAGGGAGATGGGAGTGGTTAAAACCAGCTGCACGGGACTATAATTTTGTTTCAGCAGAAGCTGTGTCACCTTCGTTTGCCAAAGCATATAATATTGTTTATGTAAATTTGTTTATTTTTTCTGTGGCAATAAACTGTTTTATTATTAAAATAATTTTATTTAACTTTTGAACAGGAATTGTCTATACGTTAGGAAGGACGTGTTCAGAATATATACCTATGTACATACATATATTAGGCAATAAACATGTCAGTCCGTCAACCATGTACTCGTTATAGAACAAAAGCCGAGTTGTATTTCAACCACGTACACATAAACCAATTTGAAGATGTTTACTTTGCAAAAGAAATTCCTTACTATGGGAAGCATATAGGGTTATATACATATATAGTATTAACCAAATGTCAGATACCAAGATTTACCATCCGATTCAGTTCACTTATAGTGACATGTAGCTCGATGTAGAATATTGGACTTTCAATAAGATAATTTAAATATATGATAATGTATAAAAACGTCCAAAAATACTTTTATTTTTTTATAGAAGAGGATGTCCGCCACTCACGAACATTCGCACACAAGACAGGGGCTGCTGGATTTTGAGATTGGAGTAGACTCTAGACGGAAGGTGCTCGATGATGAAATCGTTCATACAACTAACAGCTAGACACGAAGATTGACGGTTCTATACAAATATATTTAACATGTACATGTTCAGCAAGAAAAACATGTTAAAATTTGTATATAGTTATAGATTTCCAAATAGTAACAATTATTGCCCAAAATGAAAAGTGAAAACCGAATAAAAATCAAAAGTTTAAAATAAAAACGGTTGATTGCCAACCATCGAAATGATGGGGATGAAATTTTAAATTCAGTCGTAATGTTTAAGTTCAGCGGCTGGAGTTAATCGGTACAACTCCTCCGAACACTCCCCATGGTAAATTCGGTAAAGAATGCAAAGAGCCTGCTCATCAACAACTCGAGCCGCTCTCCGTTGATTGCGGCCAAATGGATGAAGTTGGTACTGTGCCCTGGCCCAGAGGTGAGAAAAGTATTCCATCTGTGGCTGTAAATGCGCTTCGTAAAGTTGCACAACACAGTGGGCACAAGGTAGGAGATAGCACGCAGCCTTGTGGAACACCAGCATTCACTAGTTTGATGGCGGAGCATGCACCGACTATAAACTTGATGCTGCGGTTCAAGAGAAAACTGGTATCCCACTTGCATAATTTCATGTTTTATCAATGTCAAATCTTAAGGTTTTTCTGGTTAACGGTCGTTTTTAAGGTTCAAATATGGAAATCTACAAAATAGCCATTTACGCCCGTTTTCCCAATGTGGATGAAGGAAGAAACCTAAAATAGGTTTTGTTCTTGTTTTAATTAGTACCGAATTTACAGCACCCATAATAAAAAGTTTTTAATAATAATAATAACTTTATTTCAAGCTCAAATATAATGCTCATAATTTAAGCGAGTAAACCTGCGAGCGATCATGTTGGCCCTCAGCGACAACGCCCTTTGCTCCCTCTCTATGTCACCGTCGTCTTTGAGATCAGTGGTAATGATGTGCCCAAGAATCAAATATCATGTACTCCCTTTCTTTACATTATAGATTAAACCGTGGTTATTCGCATAATTTTCACAAATCCCTAGCAATTTTCTCAGGCCACAGACCGAAGCACTAAATAACACCATGTCGTCTGCGTAACTAATGTTATTTACACAGACTAGATCAACATGGCAGCCGACATGCTGACTGCTGAGCGTAACGATCAGGTCGTTGACGTACAGGTTAAACAAGGCAGGAGAGGTTAGCCCCTCCTGTCTTACGCCACACTCCAGCTAATACGAATCAGAGTACATGTCAGACCACTTTACCACATTGACCTGGTTTCCATACCAATATTGTGGATCTAGAATAATGTCATATGGAACTTGTTGTTCATACAATTTCTTCCACATAATATCATAAGCAACCTGTTCAAATGCTTTCGATATTATATAAATAAGCTAAGGCTAGTGGCCAATAAACGTCTTAACCTCAATGAGTATCAATTTATCCTCAAGCAGTCAATTTCTTTGACATACTTTTTAAATGTGCCCATGATTCTGGAATATATACAATAATTTATAAATGACTAGCTCACGACGACGACGCTGTCCTATCTAAATTTCAATAAAATAATTATTTTTCAAAAACAAAGTTTGATGTCGTTTTTTGAATTTCTGAAAATTATCCCTCGTTGAGAATAGCGAGTTATGTTCTTACAGCAGAGTTCAAATATCTCATAGTAACAAGGAAGACAAGTTTTATTCCGAATTCTACCTATTTTCCGGGCAAATTTTTAACAATCTTTCATACCGTTAAAACCAAATTTGCACTATTTAAAAAAAAACCATATTGGTACAGCCGTTCTCAAGTGACGACTTGCCAACGAACAGAATAAATTTATTCTTTCTTTATTTTATTTTTATAAATGAATCGTGGCTCCGTGACAGATGAGACAAAGAACAGTGGTGGAGCCACGCCGCAGTTTATTTCTAGTTGTAGCATGAATAGGACGGTTCGACCGGAAAAGTATCGCGCTCTTACAGAATACCTGTATATAAAATAACATCATAATGCAGCTGTGTTTCGTCTGGTGAGTGTAGGGATCCGACGACCCTCATAAGTGGTGACCAAGCATTTCATCTCAGTCCTTGGGAGTGACAATGCAAGGTGCATTGTCACTCCGTTATCATTCCTTAAAGATCATCACGATCATAAAAAAAAATCCATCACTGACCGCTTTAAATTTTACGTTCCGTGCACAAACCGAGTAAGATCCCAGTTTCGGTTCCCAGTCGGCACGAATAAACTTTGATGAACACGTAAAAAGAACGAAGAAAACAGTTGTTTTTACATGTTTCGCTACACGTTGCTGTACTGCATTCAATATATTATGCATTTCATATGCTAGTAACATACTCGTATTAAAGTTAAATATTAAAGAGTTAACGATTTTAGTACTAAAGATATAATTATTTAGTTTGATATATAGTAGATTTAGTATAAAAGTGCAAAATATATGAAATATTGAATTAATCATGGGAATAAATCAATTCACATGTGGATATCGTACACTTGCTTTCCAAAAAAATAATTTACTATAGTCATCCAATTAACGGTGTTGGTTTGACAAGTTATTTGCGTTGGGCTAGGGCGTAAAACGTCGTAAAAAAAATAGATACTCGTTTTTTATATTATTTTAGCTAATATAAAATTAGTTCTTAAAAAAATTGGAAGGTCACAAATGATTACACGTTTTATATCCACCTTATGTCTCCTAAGAACTAAAATGGAGTGATACTTCATAAAAGTAATATAATATATTATATATTTACTTATATTATATATATTATTACACAAAATATTATTATTTTTTAAAGTTTTTGGTTATTTTAAGATTTCCGCCATGTATTAACGGTATAGTAGAGTATTGTTATATTCCTAGATGATAAAATGGAATTTCGCCAAGTGTAAACAATCGTAAGGATAAATTACAAATGAAACACATTATTATGGAAGACATTGAAACAAAAAATCAGATAAGAAATAAATCTTAAGCCTTAACGCCCTAAAGCCACGGGGCCTAAAATTGCGAGAAAGGGATGAATTCCAAGCGTACAAAGGGACAGATGATGGATGTGCAATTTTCGTTAGACAACAATTGCGCCTGATGAGACAGTGTTTTTCTTTTCTTTACTCACTCAATATTTAAATGAGCTGTAAGTTAAGTGGATCGCGACAGGCGCCAGCCGACAAGTTACCTTAACGATACTATATTCCATTCCCTATGAGAAGTGTATTAACTTACTCGAATTCGTCGAGATGTTTCAGAAATTATTTTACTTGATTGTCGACTGAATTAGTAACTAAGAGAAATAGACTAAAAAGTTATTGCTTCTGGCTACTAAAACTACACATTCATGTTTTTGTATGTTATTGTAACTGTATTTATTATTTTTTTCATTAAATAAAAATTTAACTTATTTGACATACATATATGAAGTATTACAAATACGTAGAAAATACAGATAGCATTAATGATACCAAATAATTATAGTGCAAATCAAATATATGAAAACTAATGTAATGTATTAAAGTATTAACTACAACGAAAATCGAACCTAAGTTCACGATCTCTAACAATCTGTATTATTAACTTTTTAAATAAGTATCATTTTAATTTAATCCATGTCTAAGAAGCATTTTTTTTAAATTGATAAAGGAGCATGGAGGAGCTCGTATAATTATAATACTGCAATAAAGTCTCCCGATTGAGTATTATCTCGGCGACTTCTTCAGATTATTTCACTGCAAAGGAAAAGTAAAGTGTTACTAATAATTAAAAGTGTTA
Organism: Teinopalpus imperialis; assembly: GCA_029286865.1. Lineage (NCBI taxonomy): Eukaryota > Metazoa > Arthropoda > Insecta > Lepidoptera > Papilionidae > Teinopalpus > Teinopalpus imperialis. Next base: position 6,073,039 of record JAGSMU010000035.1, on the reverse strand, counting down.
CTAATAATAAAAATCACAAAACAAAAATCCTTGTATCTTTTCGTACCAAATGGTGTCAATGATTATTATATGATAATGTATAATTGGATTGATATGATTGAAAAAAAAGCCTTCTCCTAATTTATGAAATGTTTGTTTTATTTCATCTGAGCATTTAAACAATCTAATTTGATTTCTAATTATAATATGTAAAAACATCGCCTTGGTCGAAAAGGATAACAGTACAATCACATCAATCGGCGATTTACTTAATATAAACAATTTTTTTTAGGACCAATAGTAGCACGTGATGAAATGAAAGTAAAATATAATGTTAAAGTACATATAATTTCTTAAATGACTTACATGAACGCGAAAAATGCTCCGTGATAACTTCTCTGGACAATAATAAAATGGAAAAATGACAACGATTCTAACCGTCTTCGTGATTTACTAGAGCAATTTATCCGTTTCTCAAAATTACTGAATATTCATAAAGCTTCTCTAATATGACCAATTTATAGACTCTTAAAGTGAATTTTCTACAAGAATTTTAGATTGCGGTATACAATTAATTATTTTCAACTGTATGTTCACTTAATCATCATCTCAATAACTTGTAGAATCCGTAATCTTCAAAATTTAACAATTTCAGATGATCTCTTTTTTGAATACTTTAAATGGTATGATACCGTTTTTATACCTTTGTAATCATGATTGCAACATACAAACTCTAAGTTAACGAACTGTTAACTGTGATGACTTCAAGATTCTCAATTGCTGAATAAGTAACGTCAACATTATCGATCTTTCTGGCAACTTCTTCAATTTCCTTCATCTGCCTTTCTTTATCTTTAGAATATTCTCTTTTCGATCTATTTTCTGGTGATAAATTAATGTTAACTTTACTTTTAGTACTCGTATTCTCTGTAAATACGTTTTGATAAAACTGTCTACAATTGTGAACAATTTTGTCGGAAATGTGTCTAATTTTGTGATCATTTTTAGGCTTTTCTATATATCTTTTCTTAGACTCAGGGCTCAGATATTCTTTATAAGACCTCTTGTTTTTATCGTTATTGTTGAAATTGTTAGGTTGAAGATCACATAATCCATTAACACCCATAACCCGTCCCTTTTCTTTATATAATTCATTAGATACTTCGTCTTTAGATTGTTTCAAGGTTCTTTTCTTTTTTATTCCTTTTGTTGAAACCAAAGCGCTAGTCTTGTTACGGGAAAAAAATGGGAATCTCAAATTTTTTAGCACCCTGCAATGGATAAGGGATTTAATATATAAAATATTAGTATAATATATATTTTATTTAAAAATAAAGTTTACCCTTTTTTTTCAGGATGGTGTATTTTGGCATCTTTATATAGATCGTAATGAATACTGTTTGATAAATACTCTTGATTACTCCCCGAATGGGCCTTCGTTGATTCCTCCAGAGATGCAAGATTATAGTCTAAATCCTTATGATTTAATGATTTTCCTAAAGGCTCTAATGACTCGGTTACATCAGCCGTACTGGTCTCTTCTGTACCTAAATAATCATGCCAACTGTCACGTCGGCTATCATCCGCGTTTAGTTGTATATTGTTTGCTAATCTGTCATAGGCATTGTACTCTTTTATGTTTTGAAGTCTGGAACTAAGCATACAAATTCTTATTATATATATTCGCAATTTCTTTCCTTTATAAAATATTTTTGTAGAAAGGTTCTATATCGTTTAATTTATTTAAATAAAAATCTGGTCTCGAGTAAAATTACATAGTTTTCGAACAAAAGCCGTTAAACAGACAATGGGAGAGGAGAGTTTTGGGATAAACTATGTTATAATGCTGATACACTTACTCTTTTCGGGATATATCCTCATATCGCATATTACTACTATCTATCGTAGTATCTGAGTTTTTGATGAAATTAGCTACGTCGAAATTAGCAACAGGTTCGTTAAACACATATCCATGTCGTTTCCTGTACAAACTTCTTTTGTGTGTTATAACACTTTTCTGATAGTTCCTATCTTCATACCTAAATCTGGACCGCGGTCTGTGGTTTGGTGCATCATTATTCAAATAATCATAACAATACGTCATGTGATCATAAAATAAGAAACATAGTAAAAAATATCGTAACATCTCTATGAGACATGTCATGTCATATCATATAGTTATTTTAAAATACATTAATTATATTTGACATGTATAAAACCTCTTTTCTTTTAAAATTAATTTGAATTATTGAAAAATATGTATAAATGAAGATGAATTTACGAATTACAACTTTAGTGTCTGTTAGGTAAACTGATGAAGAGAATTGTTATGAATATTGTACAGGCATTTACTGGTGGGTATTTGGCAAACGCATGGTTCGCCACTTAAGCCAGTATATTTAAAGCGTCAATAGCTGTATCATAGATCGAAGATAATGAATAAAATATGTGTATAAATAAATAAATAACATGAATGTTGATGTCATGGGCCGCAGGGATCACTTGCCATCAGGTAAACTGTGTGCTCGTTTGTTAGTCACGATGAAATAAAAAAAATGAATTAAATCTAAGCACAATATTAAGCAGATTAATACTAAGTTACCTAGAACATAAAACACCTCATTGTCAGACAATGATTTATTTAAGACACAACTATACATATATTATTAAGGGCAATGGATTAGGTTTGAAACATTACTAAAGATTATTATAGTTACATTATAGTCGATGATAGGCTCAGGATACGGTCTGCGAAACTTAAGGTCGTAGGTTCGAATCCACCAGCATTTTGAGTGATTAACCGGAATATTAGTAATGTCATTGCTAACATACTTTTTAAAAAATAAAAATTCTTTAAAACACGTCATTTCATTATGTGAACTATCTCATCGCATTTTGCTACCCTCCCATAACCGCAAGGTAAACTATGCGAGCGGACCGTTTCTTGAATCTTACATCAAGAGAGATCAGATTTGCCTAATGGTGTGGTCACCGTAAATCTTGTTAATTTATTGTAACCATATTGTAACTGTTCGCCGACGCTCAATAGGATGTCTATGGGATTTGGTTTTATAGGACATTTAAATATTTTTAAGGCGACCCGGCACCTAATGTTTTGATGTCATTTTTGTTTTTAAATGTAAATAAATTAATTTAAATAGGAAAGTCCATTTTACACACAGATACTTACGTAATGAATAAACTTCAATTTGAAAAATATACATTATATACAACAATATATACAAGTAATTAAAGTATAAGACCATTTTTTTGCATCTTGACTAAGCTTTACTGCTACACAACGCCTTTATAGGAGAAAATCTAAAAATATAATTTGATTTAAAAAACATTAGTGAAGAAAGTCGTGACAACGCATCGAAAGACAGAGCATTCTACTAGAATATAAAGTACCCGTTAAGTTACTACCCTAGTTAGTACTAGTTTATTTGTATGAAATATTAGATATTTTCCTTCGGGCATGAAGGAGAAGCAGGGTCATTAAAATTAGAGAAGAGGGTATGAAGATATTTGGACTATATCTCTCACGGATGATATTCAATTATGGAACTGTAGAAGAGCTTATAATTATTGAAATATTAAATTGTATTAACACTGTCCTTTATTTTATTAAAATTGCTAGGATCACCCTAACGCTCCGCCTGCTTTATGTTTATGCTAAGATATTCGAAGAGGGATTTGACAAACTTAGTAGTTTGGAAAGGATCACATCTTACACCACTTAATTGTAATATTGTAGAGGTAGAACGAGCAACCACTACAAACTAATATCATTACGTTTTTATTACATTTAGAGTAAAAACGAGTACACAGTTCAACCGATGGCAGGTAATTCCTGCGGCCCATGACATCTACATTCATTCTTGACAAGGAATCATAATGCAGATGCACTGTCTCCCTTGAGGAGTGAGATGGAACGCCTCGTCACCAGAAATAAAGGTCTCCGGATCCGTGCACTCATCAGACGAAACACAGCAGCGTTATGCTGCTATTTCACGATGGTATTCTGTGTGGGCGTGGTCCTACCCCGGTCGAGTTGACCCATTCATTCTGCGGCTAGAAACAAACTGCAATGTAGATCTACCACTGTTGATATCAATTTATTTTTTTATAATTGATTATCAAGAAATAAAATCATAAATCACGATTGTCTTGTCAAATTAACAATTGGCTTTCTTTTGTTTTATTATTTTATTTATTTATTTATTAAAGCTTTATATACAGTTATGTATAAAGGCGGACTTAATGTCTTAGGCATTGTCTTCCAGTCAACCTTAGGATAACGCACAGAGGAAATCAGGTAGGTATATGCTTTAAAACGTTGTCGTACTTAAATACAAATAGTAATAGTATTAATTATATTATATAAATAAACAACATATGCGTACTTATAAAATAAAAATTAATAACTAGACATATATAACAAATACATAATTAATTAAAATTGAGATGATCTGCCAATCTGTTGAGAAATAACTACCGAAATCTCACCTTAAACTCGTAAATATTTGTAGCCGCCCTGACTTCGGACGGGAGTACATATACCATTGTCTGTCTTTGTATACAGTGGTGTGAGTTGAATATCAACTAAATATCTCTCAGTATATTGTCACCCGTAATATCCCATTGATCGGCAAGCTTTGTCATTGTATAAGATCCTCCTCGCACAGGTACCTTCATTGTTGGTACAACAATGCCTGCCCGGTATTCATTTCCGCCGTCGCGTAAACTACAGATTTTTGAGATAAAAGGATTTCGATAATGGAAAGCCTTTAATAAAGCACCATTTTCTACTTCAAGATCATTTGTTGTTTGGAAATTCCTTGTAAAATATAAGTATTTACGTATTTTGTCTACGTAGGCTAAGGTAAATTCACAATATTAATGGTTAGTTTGTTATAATACCGTATTCCTACTCTACGACAGCATAAGTATTAAGTAAAGCAAATTATCCTTAATGCAAAAGTAAGACCTCATTGCTGTTTATCGGGCAGGCTTAACTAATTTTGGATGCACAGTTGAAGCTTTGTATCTAAAGTTTGACTTTAAGATTCAGTGAAAAATGTTATGATGTAACATTACATCACAAAAATCCTACATATCGTAATAGGACGGATCGATTGAAGAAAGATATTTCAGAGCAATAGCATGAAATATTGGTATAACGTTTCCGTTTCGAATGCTGAGTATAGATATTCTGCAGCTAGAAGCTGCAGCGTAGTTATAGTGGTAGAGCTAGACTACACTATGTTTCTAGCTGCAGAATAAATAGGTCAGCTCGACCGTGGTAAGACCACGCCCTCACAAAATACCAGCGTGAAACATCAGCATAATGCTGCTGTGTTTCATCTGGTGAGTGTAGGGATTCAGAGACCTTTATTTTTGGTGACGAGGCATTCCATCTCAGTCCTCAAGGATGACAAAGCATCTGCATTATGATTCCTTGTCAAGGATGAATGTAGATGTCATGGGCCGCAGGACTTATTTACCATCAGGTAAACTGTGTGCACGTTTGTTACTCTCAATGTAATAAAAAAAGGATAAGATATAAACTCAAGAGCTTAATACAGATAACGGGGCATTTCATCTTGGAGCTCGGGCAAATAACACATGTGTATCGAACCTTTGATCCAGAACGGATGCAGATGCCAAAGGCCGCAGTTCTCACTTAAAAAAGCTGTATGCTCTTTTCTAACACCTAATAATTATAAAAAAAATATTACAAAAAAAAAGATACCTCACTGTAGCCACAAAACGGATAGATACCGGATAATATTCAGGGTCCGTAAATAATTCCGACCGTGTTTTCACTTTACACAAGCTCGTCTCTATTTTCACAATATTTTCGTAGGATTACGTCCTAACTCAACAGGTAACATATTTGATCCTAACAGCTTAAAGGCTTCAGGCGATTCGACTCGGGATATTTGGGACTTACTATGTCGCTTTGATACGCTAAATATTTTTGTATGTACAAATTCCATGTAATAATATTTAAATATAAGCTAACAATTTACTTTTCAATAATCTATTTATGGACGAATAGTGACCCAATGATCAGAGTACTGGCTCCTGGTTAGCAGCTTCCGAGTCAATTTAAAGAAAACAGATTTTGCTAGTTTTCGTATCTCAATGTACTTTATGTGTCCCGTTTCCTCGACGCTGTTTGTAAAGATTCCTTCAAAATTATTCAAACTGCATTACATTGGATTAAAGAAGGTAACCGTGAGTATTGTTTGCACGAATTCTTAGACACTTATTATTACAAGATTGTCAGCGCAGTTAATGTAACAAGAATACCACCGGTCCGGATGATTACATTTATTAACGGTTAACAAGGTCTCGCAGTTGAAAACACTGAATACTGAGAAACGCATTGTATAGTACGCTAATTAAATATATAAAGACCTGAGAAATATTTTTTTACATTGCTATATGCCATTGCATATGTACATACATACTTTATACGGGATATACTATACAACATGATATGGCATCTGAACTTTGCTCGGATCTAATTGTAAATACTACATAACATAATTTCTTTTCACCTGATTATAAATGATCATAAAAATTCGCTACACCAGAGGAGTCACAGATGCGGTGCTGGCCTTTAAGAAAAGTGTTATCTCATTTCTTGACTTAATATAAAAAATAAAATACTTAATTAAATAAAACGGTCCTCCCACTTCTATTAATTTAATTAATTAAGAAAAGTATGAGCCTTTATAGGAAAATATTTATTTTATAAGAGATTATAGTCCCTATATAGATCACTCGGTTCCACTGCAGTTCGTTTTTACTTTTTCGAACATTTTTTTTTTATTTCGCATATTATCGATATCGCATATTTAATATCTATAATATTAGCATCGATTAAATTTGCTACATCGAAATTCCGCGCGAAATTCCAGGTCGCTTTCAGTAGAAACTCCTTTTGTGTGTTATAAAGCTTTTGTGATAGTTTCTATCTTCATACCTAAAACTGAGCTGAAACCCTTGGTTCGGTGCAACATTCTTCAAATAATCAAATCAAAAAATCATGTAAACATAAAATATTAAAAATATTGTAAAATTTGGTTTGATTCATGTCAACATAAGGTTATATTAAAACAATTATTTTTGATTTGTATTTTTGTACGTAAGCCTCTATTCTTTAGAAATTAAATCAAATACTTAAATAGTGACCGTTAGTTAAAAATTGTAAAAGTAAAAGTTAGTATATTTTTAAAACCTTCAACTTGTTATTATGTAACAGTCAAATCAATATTGTTCCCTGTTACATAATGAATGTTGTACGGCCATTTACTGGTTAAGATTTGGTAAATACATAATATAAAATAGGATATTTACCGTCAGAACATATTTAAGACAAGATTCTTGTATGATTTCAATATACGAGCCATCTCATAGCGTTTTGCTATTACCTCGTCCTCCATCCCGGTCGACCATTTTTTAGGTATTTTATCACACTTGCCTAAAGCTATGATCAAAGTAAATTTCGTAATTTATTGTAATCGTTCACCCATGCTCAGTAGGAAGTCTATGAAATATGATTATGTCGGATGGTGTTTAGTCTTTTATTGCTATAAAGTCTTATCTAGAACCCGTTATCTAGCACGCTAATTGCTATCACACTCTTTTTGTAAATTGGTAAACTCTTTTAAGTCTAAAGCAGTCCAATATGTGGCTCTCTCGGGCACCCTCGAGTCAGTCGCTCTCACGCAAGCGAGACAGTTAAGGGCCTTAACTACTCGATCACCTTTTAACCCTATGAAGCTATAAAAGCCCTAACAGTGGCCATGAGCCCGATAAAACAGGAACAGTATTACTTCACATCACATATTTACGTCACACGTCACGCTTGCCTGGACCCCACAGCCACCTAGATGATAAATTATGTCGTCAAGTGTAGCAGACCGTAACTTAAACTATTAGCCTAATGGCGCTTCACGTAGCATGGAATTTTATAATAATTGTTATTTTAGGCAAGCATATTTTGATATAGTAATATAATATATATATATAGTAATATAATATAGTAATATAAATAATAGGTCGAAAATCCTTTCTGTTCATTTCTTTTTTTTCACAAAGTATTTTACTTTCACAGTACATGGCCAGGAGATGATTATATTTGTATAACCATCGCTGATAATGGTTATCGATGCGTAAAAAAAATGTTTTTGATGTTTGATGTCACCCTCAACAACAATCCCAATCGGATTGGAAAAGTAAACGGATCCTTAAAAAATAATACCTTACTCTTTTGACGACCGTGTGGCGACAACGCGGTCCTCAAAAGTACTTTTATTTTTTGTCAATCCTTTTACCTTTTTTGATATCCATGTGATATCCAGTAAGGAAAAATATAGTTGTTAATAAGCATAGTTCTACAACATTATTATTTAAAACTAGAATAATCAATCGCCCACAAGGAAACAAGTCGAAACGCGATTTAATATTAATAAAAATATTGTAATTAAAACAACGACCCTTGTTATCAGTAAATGGAGCGATTTTGTTCTGCTACCTTATAAAACATAGCACTTTCAGTCTGTAATTTGTGCTGCAACTAGTTTCTAAGTACAACATGGCTCTACCTTACAAAATATTACTTGCAAATATTTAACAATGTAGCTCGATTATAAAAGTATGATTAAAATTTAGGTAGGCGCAGCGAATACCTTCATGGAAAGATTTTTGAAATTCCGTGTTTTGTCAAAGGACCCTTTATGCTATATAAGTGAACCTTTATGCTTAAACCAACCTAAATGGTTCCTTCTGCGCCTCATAAAATATATAGACCTGAAAATACATTTATTTTACATACATATATTATATATCTATAAACTTGTGTATATTTTGCTGTTTCGCATGATTTACGTAGGGAACAGCAGACCCAATTACTAGAAAGCAGGAATTCCACCTTCCATCAGTCTGAACCTTTGTTGAGGACGCAGGGGCAATTATCAACAGATAAATTGTGTGCTAGTTTAATACCATCAGTCACATAAAAAAAATGATGTGTACACAGTGGACTTACGTGGGTCTGTTTCAGCTTTAAGTATATAGTGAATAAGAAATGAAAAAACTGAGTTTACGGGATACAACCGCGTTGCCACTTATAATCAGATATATCTCTATATCTTTAATGAGGAAGGTTATACTTTCTCAGAATACCTTTGTTAAAATTTGCTTATTGCTAGTGCTTATAGATTTTCGTACGGTAAGCGACAGAAACCGGAGACCTTACTACTGGTAAGGGCTTCTTAGTCTAAAGTCCATCCGCATTTTGATTATTTTTCTGGTGAAAAGACTAAAGATTATTTAACATGTTACCGTACCTCGCGAATGCTCAAATTAATTATAAAGGAAAACCCATCGATCTTTATTTAAAACTCAGGTAAAAGAAATACTAAGTCAATGAGACAATCTACCTGTGACTGAACTAAAATGGCTCATCAAATATATATTAAACAGAACGTAAAGGTTGAAATAACTAAAATACCTCCATGAAAGGAAACCTCCGCCCGTCACCGCAAGCCATTAAGGAATTTTGCTGCGGTTATGCCGAAGGGCCCCTCGCACCCCACTTAATAGACATGTCGGGTAAACTCAATCTACATATAAGCCTACGTTATTGGGGAAAATTAAACTAGAATATTATCTGCACAGTGTATACATATACATATGTATTAGAACAAATGGCCACGATGTACGTTGGCCATTACGGTTTACTATTCCCGATTTTTCCAGCTAGAATTAGTCAATTGAATCCGATGATTAAACTGGACAAAGCACGATAACGGTGAGAGTATAAGAAAGAAAGAATAAGTTTATTCGTTTTATTTCTAGATTATTATTCATCAGTGGTAGAACTACGCTGCAGTTTGTTTCTAGGGGTAATGGGTCAGCTCGACCGGGGTAGGACCACGCCCTCACAGAATACAAGCGTAAAATAGCAGCATAGTATTGTTACGTCTGGAGAGTGTGGGGATCTGGAGACCTTTATTACTAGTGACGAGGCATTCCATATCAGTCCTTAATGGCGACAACGCATCTGCATTATGATTCCTTGTCAAGAATGAATGTAGACGTGTCCCAGGAATCACTATACATACATATACATATAATCTGTATGCTCGTTTGTTACTCTCAATGTAAAAAAAAGTAGTTTAACTTATTTAAATTATTAATTTTTATTTCACCAACCACTTTTAATTTGCATGATGTAACTACATGTAAGAGGAATTATGTGTATTCTGTAATCTATGGCCATATTTTTCTACAAATCAAGTTACGTATAAGTCTGTCAGTGGTTCTATTAAAATAAAATAAATAATAAAAAAAAGGATAAGTAGAGGAGCATGTTAATAACTATGAATAAACATGATAAATATTAGTAAACAGCGCTACATACTACTAGGATTGACAATTTATCGCAGGCTATATTACATTTTTATATATAATATTATAATATATATAATAGCCTGATATTGTGTCGTTGAAACGGGCGTAGTCAAAATTATCATTGATCGA